>PVIH01001508.1:0-87047 GCA_004025045.1 Sigmodon hispidus
GCTGGATTGGTAGATAGATATTCTTTCAGTCTGACTTTGTCCTGAAATACCTTGTTTACTCCATCTATGGTGATTGATAATTTTGCCGGGTATAGTATTCTAGTTTGGCATCCATGCTGTTTAAGCGTCTGTATAACTTCTGACCAAGCCCTTCTAGCTTTCATCGTTTCCATTGAATAGTCAGGCGTTATTCTAATGGATCTGCCTTTATATGTGAGTTGGCCCTTTTCTTTTGCAGCTCTTAAAATTTTTTTCTTTGTTCTGTATGTTTTGTGGCTTGATTATAATGTGGCGCGCTGACTTTTTTTTGGGATCATATCTATTTGGTGTTCTGTAAGCTTCTTGTATCTTTATGGGCATTTCCTTCTTCAGGTTAAGAAAGTTTTCTTCAATGATTTTATTGAAAACATTATCTGTGCCTTTAGCTGGTATTCTTCTCCTTCTTCTATTCCTATTATTCTCAAATTAGGTCTTTTCATGGTGTTCCAGATTTCCTGAACATTTTGAGTTATGGCTTTTTTAGTTTTACTATTTTCTTTGAGCGATATATCTATTTGAGCTACTGAGTCTTCCACTTCAGAGATTCTATCTTCCATCTCTTGAACTCTGTTTGTTATGCTTGTATTTGTGGTTCCAGCTTTTTCCTTCAGGTTTTCTCTTTCCATCTTTGCCTCATTTTGTGCCTTTTTTATTGCTTCTATTTCAGCTTTTAGTTTCTGGCATGTTTCTTTCATAGATTTGTTCATTTCTTCCAATTTTTTGTTTGTATTTTCTTCTATTTCTTTAAGGATATTTTTCATATCTTCTTTGAGAGCTTCGATGAACATCATAAAGAAATTTTTGGTGTTGCTTCCTTCTGTTTCCTCTTCATTGCTCAGTTCTGGTCTTGTATTTGTTGGATCACCACTTTCTTCTGGAGTTACCTTGTTGTCCTTTATATTATTATGTAAGTTTTTGCACTGGTGTCTGTCCATGGCTTCAGTGGTTCACAATTAGGTGGCTCCTGGTCAGTTGTGACATTCGGGCTTGTGTGCCTCCTGTTACCTCTGAGGAAAAGGTCTGCTCAATCTCTACCTCTGCTCTGGGAGGGGACTGAATTTCAAGTCTTCAATCTTTCTTTGTTTGATCAATTTTGGGCACGATGGCGGCCGTGCAAATTTCCTCAGCAGCAGCTGGGGGGACTGTGGCAGCAAAAGCTTACCTCCCTCTGCTACAGAGTGCTTCGGTGCATGCTCTGCAGAGAGGACCCCTAACATGTACTTTAATTATAGGTTTTTCAGGTGAGACAGAACCTTTCTTCTCGAAATTTCCTGAACTTTGACATAACAGAGAACCAGCATAAGCTGTAAGCTTCCAGAGACCAACTTATAGACTTTCCACTCTATGATGCTCTTTGCTCCAAAATCACAGAGCCTGGACCATAGTTAACCCTAAGGTATGCAGTGTTAAATCTTGTTATATACAGAGCCACAGTACTTACTTCTAAGTAAGAAGAAATATACTCTATGTGTTTCTGTATATATTAAAATGAGCATAACTATCCTAGAATGATAGAATAGCCCTAATCCTAACCCTAACCCTAACCCGTGGGGCCCAGTTAGCCAGCATGGGGAGCACAGGAACAGAGCTCGTCTCGTGTTCAGAAGCTTTCCTGACCTGTGGGAAGAGCACCGGGGAACTGGGCTCCAACAACTTTTTGAGGGTTAGGGTTAGGGTTAGGTTCCAGAGTCACAATCCTATACATATTTATTTCTCTGTCATTTATCCATTGTCATATTAGAGAGAATGCATTTTAAGGAAACTTCATAAAGTTGTGTTAAGTTAGGCATTCATATTATGTCATAGCTGTGGATGCTGTGCAACATGTCCTCTTTTTTTCAGGGTACCATGCAGTCTGCAACATTCTCAGAGAACTGTTGAGAAGAAAGAATATATTTAACTCTAACATAAGAAATAATTCTTTTAAACAAGGTTGACTTTACATACACACACACACACACACACACACACACACACACAAGAGATTTACAGGTAAAATTAGATATTCTTTAGCAAGGAGATAGATCAACAGGTAAAGGCTCCCACTACCAGACCTGACAAACCCTGGAAACCACATAGTGAAGGACAGAACTGATTCTCATGCTACTTGTCCTCTCACTGGCGCATACACGCGTAGTGTGATGAAGTGTGTAGATGCACATTTAAAATGTGATTTTTATCTGACATATGTTCATGAAATGCCCACTGTCTTCATTTAAGGCACTGAACCTAACAAATCAAAAACAAACAAACAACATTTCTAGTGTGATAAGGGTTACATTTTTTATATAACCAGGAAGAAAGGAAGGAGGTAGACAAGAAGAAAGAAAGAAGGAAAGAAAAAAGAAAGAGAGAGAAAGAAAGAAAAGAAGAAAGAAGCACACAAGCATATAGTGTAGGTTTTTGGGAAACAATAAAAATCAAGCAGGAGGAACTGCGACAGGGTGCTATGATATTCTGGAGGTTAATTTTCTTAAGCCAAGTTTCTCTAAAAATGGAAGAAGATCCATCTATTAGGTACTCTGAAGATAGCAGTTCAGGAGGAAGAAACAGCACATTGGTGGGGATTGGTTTAACAAGGGTGAAAAAGAGATTTCAAAGAGTCAGTGGATACTTATTGGGACAGATGCTGGATTGGGAAGATCTGGCTTGATCCCTTGTGGACTCTGATTTCTTAAGGGAGATGGCCTTTTCTTATGAAAGTAGAGAACTGTTTGGACAGTGTTAAGTAAAGACAGTGGTGATTTAATCTCATGTTTGTGTTTTGTGTGTGTTCTGGATTTTATTTTTAGGAACTGTGTATACTTTTCTTTCAACAGTAGAAATAGAAAGCAGGTTGTTAAGTTCAGCACTAGAGGCTGGAGAGATGGCTCAGAGGTGAAGGGCTTGTGCGGCTCTTACAAAGGACCAGAGTTCAATTCCTAGCACCTAGGCGGGACAGCTCACAAGTACCTGTAACTCCAGTCTTGAGGGATCCAATGCCTCTGACCTTCACTGGCATCTGCATATTACTACCATAACATCCAGCCCTTATACAGAAAACACACATATACACACAATTAAAATAACAATAAAACTGTGACACTGATCCAGGATAAACCTTATAGTATTAAGTCTGTTTGTGGGCAGGGTGAATCAGGTCAGGTTTACCAGTTTAGCCATATGAGCAGCTCAGTGGTGTCAATGGATTAAGTCTCTTATTTCTGAAATTAACCAAGTTCTATGAACATAAAACTACATCTGAAAACTGAACCTTTAAGTAAAGGTTTTGATTGCATGAGCAATGTATGACTGTTAAGAATTTTGAATTCACAACAATTAAACATTAAAGGTAAATACATAGAAAATGTCAAGGTTTAACCTACTTCATATGTAATATTGTAAAATTAGTGGTGTTTTGTAAAAATAAAACTATGTGAATTATAAAATAATCTCTTAATATACATGTTTTGTACTTCTAGGCTTTCTATACTAAACCATATACAAATTAGTGAAGTCCAACTGTGATCAAATATTGTTAATAGCATAAAGTAATAACTTCATTTTTGAAGTAGCTTAACAAATTTAGTGATTACAGAGAAAAATAATCAAGAATTAAAACGTTGGGATTGAAGATATTGTCCAATAGTTAAGAGAATACATTATTATTGCAGAGAGACCTGCAATCTGTCTCATCACACAAAATGACTGGGTCACAGTTCCTTGTAACTCCACCTCCAGGAGATGCACCTTCCTTGTGTTCACTGCTGGTGCCTGCACTCATGGTCTCTTACACATACACAGACATACATATATATTTACATTTTAAAATTAATGATAAATATTTTTAAATAAAAATAAAGATGGAAACACTCCATTAGGGTTTTTTTCAAACAAAGCCTAAAATAAGGATTCATTTGTTGTTAAAATTTTACTAAAACTTCAAATATGTTAATCTGATTCATAGTGATTTACTCAGAAGGAATCAACTGCCATACTAATTTTTCTCATAGTTAAATATATTATTGGGAAGGTGAAGGAAAATATTCACAAACTGAATTATTGGTCTGTGTCTCATGTTAATTAAAATATTAGCAACTGTCTTTTAGTACATATTATTATAAATCAATCATTAGACTGTGTTATCTCATTCATTTTTTCTGATGTTAATTGCTCTACAGTGGAAAATGGGAAAACTGACTACAAGATGAGTGTGCTGCATCAGTCACATCTACTAATTTTATTTACATGCTACTTATCATAACTAAGGACTAATGTCAGAAATGAAGGATAAGAAACAAAAATGAATAGTAGTCTATATAGCTACTCATCAAATATTTATTAAACATACAATTCGTGTCATATATAATCCCCTATGTTGGAAATATAATCATGACATGAGCAAAATAAAACTTCTCAAATTTATTCAGCTTCCCCATTAACTCCCTTCCATGTTCCTCCAGTGTCCATGATATACTTTCACTACAGATGATGTCATACAAACCTGAAACAAGGCTGTACAATAAATTTTTTCCCTTTCTATATGTCTAATCCAGATGGGACTGCTGTGTACCTCTGTGCTGTCTCTCGGCAGGACACATTCACTCCTCACTTACAAAGAACCCAAAGTCTCAGCCAAAAATATTCTTTCTTCTATAAGAATGTGTTTCAAGCAATGGACTCATTTTTTTCCAATCATAAAAAAAAGAAACTTGGAGCAGCCTTGATATAGTTCTCCTGCATCTTATCAATAATTGGGCACAGACTGTTAACATGTTACTATTTTTATTTATAACCCCTTTGGAATAATACAATAGGAGTACTCATGCCTGAATATCAGCAATGATGTCACATAGAAAAATAAAACTTTGTAAGGGAATGCTTTCAGTGGAAACGCTACACTTTTTCTGCAACAGCCTTTAAAGATTCAGGTTTGTCTTAGCTGCTTACTAATATAGATTATAGGAAGATTAATATTAACTTAGTTTCGATCTGGGTTTATCATTTTAGATTACAAGTTCAAAAATCAAATGTTCATTTTCTTGTTGTTGTTCCTGGGTTACATTCTGAAAAATGTTTAAAATATAAAATTTTTACATACTGTACTTATTCAATTCATCAGTCATTTGTACTTGAGATGTTTTTAAACTATCTAAAATTTCCTGGTGACAATATTACATTATATAATATAAGATTTTTAAGTTTTACTTTTAATATAGACCATATATTTTGATAATTGTATATGTGAAATTTGGTTGAAATGTGCAGTGCTGAACTGTAATTAATAATAACAATGTTTACATCATTCCTTGATTAGTAGAGATTAACATTCTAGTGTAATAAGTAAGGATTTTAGTGTATTTCTCATTCATACGAATCCTTAAAAATAACACATGTATGTACATAGTTAAAGGATACATCTTATAAAAATATGTGTCATAAGTTCAAAGATGGAAAATGCACATAGCATGCCATAGTATACAACATTTTAAAACCAAAGTTGATTTAAATATACTGCTTTGTAGCTTTAGAAAGTAAGTAAATAAACTCTCATTGTATTCATGAGTGGATATGTGTGTGTGTGTGTGTTTCTGCACGCACGTGTATGTGTGTAAAAACAGAGATGGACATCAGACAGAATAAAGATATGTCACCATACAGGGGGAAACCTTTGGCAAATATATTGGAAAAATGGCTAGTGTATAATCTTGATAGGAAAGAAATACTTTTGAACACATTAGCACAGGAAACCATTTCCTAGATATAACACCAGTAGCACAGACATTAAAAACAACAATTAATAAATAGGACTTCCTGTAATTGAGAAACTCCTGTAAAGCAAAGCACACAGTTAATAAGACAAAAGGATAGCCTATAGAGTGGGAAAAGATCTTTACCAATCCTACATCTGACAGGACAGATCTTTAAAATATATAGAGAACTCAAGAAACTAGAGCCTAACACCCTAAATAAGCCAATTAAAAATGTGGTTCAGAGCTACACAGGGAATTCTCAACAGAATAATTTCAAATAGCTGAAAGATACTTAAAGAATTGTTCAACATCCTTAGCTATCAGAGAAATGCAAATCAAAACAACTCTAAGATACCATCTTATACTTACCAGAATGGCTAAGATAAAAAACACAGGCAACAGCCTATGCTAGTGGGAATGTAAACTTCTACAGCCACTTTGGAAATCAGTATGGCAGTTCCTCAGAAAACTGGGAATCATTCTCCTCAATGATTTGGCAATATCATTATTGGGTATATACCCAAGGGATGCACATTTTTAACCCAAGAGCATTAACTCACCTATGTTCATAGCAGCATTATTTGTAATAGCCATAACTTGGAAACAATCTAGATGCCCCTCAACTGCAGAAAGTATTAAAAAATTGTAGTACATTTACATAATGGAGTACTACTCAGCAGGAAAAAAAGACATCCTAAAATTTGTAGGCAAATGGATGGATCTGGAGAGTATTGTCCTGAGTGAGGTAACACAGACCCAGAAAGATAGGCATGGTATGTACTTACTAATAAGTGGATTTTAGATATAAAGCAAAGGATAACTAGGGTACAATCCACAAACTCTGAGCAACTAAGTAACTGAAGTAAGTTAAGAGAGATATACATGGATTCCCATGGAAAGGGGAAATAGAGAAGATCTCCTAAGTAAATTGGGAACATACAGGGAAGTGAGCAAGGGGAGGTGGGAACAATTTACAAGAAAAGGAGATGGTTGATAAGGAGGAGCAACAGAGAGCAAGAACAAAAAAACAGATATCTTGATAGAGGGAGTCACTGTGGGGTTAGATAGAAAGCTGGTGCTAGGAAAGCAACCAAGAACATACAAGATGATCCTGGCTAGGACTCCAAGCAATAGTGGAGAGGGAACCTAACCAGGACTTCCTCTATAATCAAATGAATGACCATTCTAATTGTCATTATAGAACCTACATCCAGCAACTGATGGAAGCAGATGTAAAGATTCATAGCTAAGCACCAGGCTGAGCTCCTGGTCCAGCTGAAGGGAAAGAGTAGAGAGTATATGAGCAAAGGGATCAGGATCATGAGGAGGAGACTCACAGAGACAGCTGACTGAAGCTATTGGGAAATCACTGAAATGAGGAATCTTCAAGGAAAGAACTAAACCCTCAGAATGTGAACGAGAATCGAAAGGCATGGTCAGTCTGTGGAGGCTCTTGCAGTAGGATCAGACTCTTTTCTGGTGCATGAATCTGGGAGCCCATTCCCTACAGAGGAACACCTTACTCAGCCTTGACACTCGGTGGAGGGACTGGGACCTACATCAACTGGAGATATCTCACACCAAATTGACTCACCTTGGGATTCCTTGCCCTTCCTGGGGAATGGATGGAGAGTGTGGTGATGGGGAAGCTGAGGAAGGACTGGGAGGAAGAGAGGGAGAGGGAACAATGGTGGGTATGGGAAAAATTAAAAAGAAAGATAAAAAACATTGAAAAAGATTGGGGAGTGTAAAAATAGATATTCATACATTTAGTATTACAAGTGATAAATATTTTGTTTGGTGAAAAGGGAAATATAAAACACTTATGTGTGTTCACTTTTTATGATATAACAATAATAAATTCACATATGCTACAACAAATACAGTGAATTTAAGTGTAAGCCTTCATGACTTGCATATCTCCTTATGTAACCCTCCTAAGAAAAGAAGCACATCCTTTCCTTGGCCCTGTTTCTACAGATTACTGTCACTACATTCTGGCAACAAACATTTCCACTGTTGATTTAAGAAAATTAGGCTTTTATTTTTGCTCCTGAATTAGTTTCTTTATCTTTGCTTGGTACTTTAGCTAGAAAGTCAATACATTTAAGGCATAAAAAAATCCTTTAGATTTTTTTTTAATTTCAAATATTTCCCTCATAGTTAATAAGGTATGCTAGCTTTTAAACAAAAATCAGAGCTATATATCTCATAGAGCACCTTCTAACAATGTTTGTTGTTTTATTTTCTGACACGGTTTTAAAATTTAAGTTTCACTCTTGCTTGTCATTACATTAGTTTTATGATATTACTTTAAAACTTTTTATTTATCTTTTTTATTTTTATTTCTTATGGCTTAAATTTAGACTTCTAAAGTCATTTCTCCATATTCCAAAGTCATTTCTCCATATTCCATTATTTCTCCCACTACACCAGTGATAATAAATATTTCAAGGCCACTTTATCATTTGTAAAGTGCATTCCTAGACATTTTTTTCCTATTGCAATACTTTTACCAGGTCTATTAGACAGCTATTGCGTTGTGCATATTAAAGCAAGAAAAAAAGAATACTAAGACTCAAAAGTAAATATTTTTAAAAAAATTATATGTACCTAATTAATACCATCAATAAAAAGTATTCCAGCATTTAAACTGATTCTATTTTCTGTTCATTTTTTAACTCTCATAGTATTTATGGTCTTTTACGTGGTCTTCAGATTTTCTCTTTTACAGCTTTTTCTCTGTTTTCTTTTGCCTCCCTGTTTTTCTCTGTTCTTTCTTTAACAGGCTCAAGTTATGTGACCCAGGATGGCTTAGAACTTGCTAGGTAGCTCAAAGTAGCCTCAAACTCATGATCTTCTTTCCTCTAGCAGGAGACATAAATGCTGGTAGACTGTCTATCACCTAGTAGAAAACAAGATACTCGTGTTCAAACACTACTTGAACTCTCTTGATGTTGTTAATTACAAAAAGAAGTTGGGGGTATTGGGGGATATGGGAAGTAATAGTAGATATGATCAAAATATGTTGCAGAAACATACAAAAATTTTAAAAGAATAAAGTAAATGACATTAGAAAATTAGATTCACTCAGAGCTTTTCACTATTTTTTTTAATGCATTTTACGGTTCTCTCAAATATATAGACATGCATGTAAATGCACACTATGATTAAATTTCCATCATTTCACTGGAAGTATAAGTCAGTGGTAGAGTGTATGCTTAGCATAAATGAGGACTTGGGTTCATTTCCCCAGCACACAAATCTCACTACACTATCTATCATCAACATTTGACCAGTAATATATGCATCTATCTTTGCTTGCTATATGGCTTGTAATTATGTACATATTCCTGGTTAGATAATTCTTGAGTTCAAACATAGAGTGAACCTTTACCATGGCAACAGCCCAGACAGAATGCTCAGATCACTTAAGTATGGGTGACCACATAAGAAGCTGTATTTGTTTTGATGTGGTAAAGTTTAACTTCAATCAGCAGAATCTGAGGAAGCCTCAGAAGCAAATCAATTTACAGCCCAACTTAGTCTGTCTAATTTTCCAATAGGACATATAGTGTAAAGATTCTGCTAACTAGGTCTTTCCAGAAATTACTCCTTTTATATGACATAAGACATGAGTAAGAATTCAGAAAACCTGAGAGACTTGAGAATCAGACATTATATTTATAGACTATGTCCATCCAGTTCTGTAGGGTATGAGATTCAGCTCCCAAATGTAATGATTACAGCTTGTGTTAGGATATATTCTTTACTCTGACTGAGGACAGTGCAACTCTTGGAGCCAAATTCAACTGTGGAGCATGCTTCTTCCAATCATATGTGCCATGATAAACAAGCTTTTGTTACAGTCAATCTGAACTATCAAATCTATCCGATTCTACGTCTACCTCCCTTCAACCCTCTGCTGTCATTTATTATTATTTGCATTAGTCTGAACACAAGTTTATTCATCCTTCAGAGCATGTGTATCAATGCCATCTTCAAAAATCTTCCGTTTGTTTCTTACTCATGATATTATTACAGTAGTAAGTCTGCTTTGAAAGGAAAATTAATCCTGTAATACTAAACACCATCCTTTTCTTGGATAAATTCATTTTACTACAAAATATGTTGAAAATCTAAGGTAAGGATTTTTCTTGCTAATGTCCCTTAGAAAAATAATGAAAAGACTCAAACAAGCTCCAGAAAGCATGCTCTGCTTTGTGTCACTACAGAGGTCAGCTCCGTACACCTCCGTACCTCATGCCATTGGCAACACCCTAGTGTCCAATATTGAAAATGCTAACTTGGGGCAGTGAAGAAGAGCAGGCAAACAATTTCAATATCTAAAGACTTCCTCAGGTGAAGTTACTTGAATTGAGAGCAGGCTGAAAAAAATCTTATAGTATATGAGAAGGACAAGCAAAGGAAAATGTGTTACAGGGGACACTATAATCCAGAAGAATGAAACATTTGAAATTTGCAAAGTTGGGATCAACTTTATAAAGAGAACTGATGTCCATATCATCTCCATGGTGTTTCTTTTGATAAACATCCAGAGAAAAGAAATATTAACACTGGGTATGGAGATTTGGCTCTGGGTCAATAGCACTGGTTACATTGCCCTTCTAGAAGTCCGAGTTTAATTCCTAGAAACCACAAGATGACTTACAACCATCTATAACAGGCTTTGATGTCTTCTGGTATATAGTCAGGCATACATGTAGGCAAAGTACTCATGTATATAATGTACATAAACAAATAAACCTTAGAAATAAATATTCACGCAAATACATGATGCTGAAAGCAACCAAATATAAGATCTTCTGATTTTGCACCATATCTTTCAGTAATCACCACAGACTCAGAATCATGAATAGAAATATGGGAATGGGGGCTGGAGAGATGGCTCGGCGGTTAAGAGCACCGTCTGCTCTTCCAGAGGACCGGAGTTCGGCACCCACAAGGCAGCTAACAACTGTCTGTAGTTCCAGTTCCAGGCAAACACCAAGGCAAATAAATAAAAGTGTTTAGAAATATGGGAATGGTACAGTTCCAGGCAAGTGATTGACATTTCTATTTTCAGAGGGTCTAAAATATGGTAATAGGTGGAGCTTCAATTACAGAGTCTCCTACTTTCAGAAATGAAGGACTGCCCAACTAGTTGCCAACAGAAATAACCATTACACATGGATTCCCATTCTTCCATTTTCTTAATTTTAGGGCACCTTCAGGATTACATGCTACAAAGCTTGTATCTACAGCTGAAAAATCAAGTGAGGTTGAGGATTTAACTAATGTCAGTAGACATTACATGCCTAAGTTTAAATGAGTTTTACATGACAACATAGCATTTCCATTACTGACAGATATTTTAAGTGCCCATTTCAATACCATACACTCAAAACTAAGAATTTTGATTTAGGTAAATTTGTTTTAAAGACAGGGTAACACTAAATAACCCTGCTTGACTTGGAACTCATTATATAGACCAGGTTAGCCCCTCAGTCACAGAGATCTTCCTGACTGTCGCCAGAGTGCTTGGAATAAAAGTGTGTTCCACTATTGCCAGTTCCTCTAAAAGATGTTAAAATAGATTTATCTGCTGAAACATTAAAGAACAGAGCATATATTTCTGCATAAATGTATATTCTTTAGTTTTGTTATTTGTACCCAGGCTGCTAATAGCTACTCAAATAATTGGGGACAATACTAGGGTGAAATGAGGCACATTTCACTTTTGTAAAAGAGACTCTCAGATCTCCTTAAGGAATTTCTTCTTTAAAAGGCTTTTCTTCCATCAAACTAACTTGACAGTAAAGTGGTTACAAAGATGTGGAGCAAAGAATGACAGGACCTACTAAAGACTACTGCTTTACCCAAGCATTTAATGTGTGCATAGGATCTATGATTCCAATCAGTACTATCTGCTTATAGGCATGGCAAGAGGGAAAGATTGACATTTCTGAAAACATTCCCTGGAGGAGAGCTCTTACTTTATTGCCTGATCTAGGTCTCTCCCAGTTATGATAACTTAAATTTCTTTTTTTAACTTGAAAATTGATTCTTCTCATACAATACATCCCAATCACAGATTCCCCTCCCTACACTTCGCCCAGCCTCCCTATCCCACTTTCTCTCTCATGCAGAACAACAGCCCCTTCTGTTTCCCTTCATAGAAGAGCAGACCTCCCTGTGGCCAGTCCCTTAATGAAAATGAGTCCTAAGATTGAGTAAGGAACTGAGAGGACTCATGACTGAGTTTGATGGGGGGCATGATGTAAAATCACCAAATAATAAATAAAAATATTATGCTGGAAAAAAGAAACCCATCACAAATCAACTTTGGAGGAGACATACATGCTCACGGTGATACCAATGTGATTTTTGACTATGAGAATATTATCACAATTTTAGTTTGAAGACTCTATTAAGGTTTCTGTTATGGAATCTATGATCTAACAATAAAAGATGGGTGAATAAAAAGAAAAAAGAATAGCAAGCCTCCAAGAGACAACCAATCACATGACAAAAACAAAATAAATAAGACAAGGCAAAGCCCTCACTCAGATCATGGCTGAACATGGCATCCAAATAGGAGAAAAAGAATACAAACAGGCAAAAGAATCAGCGAAACACCCTCTCTTATTGTTGGGAGTCCCACAAAACCACCAGATTAACAGCCATAACACATTCACAGAGGACCTGGTGCAAACATTTACAGGTCCCCTGCTTGCTGCTTTAGACTGTGTGATCCCATGAGAGCCCTGATAAGTTAATTCAGTGGGCCATGTTCTCCTGTACTCCATCAAAAAAAATCAATGAAATGATTCCTAATGATGTCCCACTATACTAATAAATTTGTACCTTGTCCAGTTGTTACCAGAGAGGCCTCCTCTGGCAGCTGATGGGAAAGGGTAAAGAGACCCATAGCCAGCTACTTTGCAGAGAGTTTAAATTGGAGTTCTTCATAGGGTTCCTCCCCTCAGAGCTCAAGGAACCCTTGCAGAAGGGGTGGGGTGGATGGGGAGGTGCCATAGAATAAAGAGCATTTATTATGCAGCTTATATAGCCACAGATTCATTGAGACAAATATTGGATATTCTCTGTATAGATAAGAAAAAGCAGCAAAGACAACACGTTCAAATGGTATCCAATTTCTCCTTTGATTCTCCCAGCATTTACATGATAAAAGGTTCTTATGAGGTCCTTGTGTTTTTCTACTTTATTTACAGTGTATTTCTGGACATGTGGTCAGACATCAAGATGCTTTGATCTTGTTCTAATATATGTATGTTTGAATAAGTATTTTCCTCCTTTAATGTGTGGGCCGAATATGTACAAAGTAAATATTATTACACTAATTCTCTGACTTTAATGGGTGTGACAGATCAAAAAGAAAAGCATAAAAAGGTAGTATAAACCATAGCTAAATTAATAGTTATCTATGGATGGGATTTAAGGACTTAGACAAGAAAAGATATTATTGGAGGCAAAATTAAGTTTGAAATCCTTTGCCAGTGTTTAGACAAGACTACTAACTTCAAAGCTTAAGAGAATTTTTGTATTTTGTTATTTCTTTGCAGTATCTAAAGATACTGCTTTTTCACAATATCCTGTAAATAGAAATGTAACTATTGTACTATAATTAAAATTAGACCTTTTGGTGATTTTTTTTTGTATTCTTAAGAAAAATTCAGCTTTAGAATTTAAATTAATTTATTATGTAATACAGTATTATCAAGTATAGTAAAATTTTTTATATAAAATAGTAATAAATTACAATTCATAAATTAGAGTATAGCCAGAGATTTTAAAATTTAGATCTTGAGAAAGTAAATGATAAAGTAAATGGTTCAGAGGTGATAAATGTGATATGAAAATTAATATAAATACAAAACACAGTAATAGAGTTGGAATTAAATTGTCATCAACCCAATAGTAGGTGACAAAAAGATCATTCTATGTATTTGAAAAGGATTTGTAAGAGGTTTGATTTGGACACTAACACACTTAGCAATGGAGCTACTGTGACTGAAAGGTAAGATGCATCTTAATAGGTGAATTTGTCCACGATAGCACAAAAAATTCATATATAGCTCTAGAAGCATTACCACAAAGTATCTAGAGGTAGATTTGAAAATGCCTACCTTTTCAAAATATGACTTTCAAATCTGCGCTAGATACCATTATATACATGTGATGATAATTTACAGTGGACATACAAAAAAGACAGTATTTCTAACATACAGTCTTAAAAAATCCCACACATAATCACAACACAGTATGTCATGTATAGTATTTACCATAAATAAATAAATAAATAAATTATAAGGAATGGTTTTATAATTCTAACACGGTGCCACTGTGAGCTCAATAGAATGAAAATTCTGGTTGTTAGTATTCAAAGTCACTTTTTGGAGTCCTGGCCAATAAGCAGGTCAGTAATCAATAGTCAGGTAATAACTTGGCCTGCCCAGTGTCCTGACAACATCATCCTGTAAAAAGTCCCCTTTAATAGAAGTCCCTCCCCTCCCTCTGTCTCTGTAATTTTGTCTTCTGTCACCGGTGCTCTGTCTCTTTATCTCTGTCTCTCTTTCCTCTCCTCTCTCGCCCCACTCTCTTCCTCTTTTCCCTTCTTTCTTCCACCTTAATTAAATGTTTTATGTAATTGCCCCCTGCATGGTGTGCTCTTCCTGTACCTCCCACATGCCCTGATTGCCAGCTGCCATGGGTGCGTGGCATGTCTCCCTTACCCACCATGGAGCATCATACTCCAACCCACCAAGATCTCTCTTGTATGCTATTAAAATATAACACTGGTCTTGATAGCTTTATTGTTTGAATCCTTGTTAATAGTATACATATCATTAACTCATTTTGAGTATTATTCAGGAACAGTATCAATTGGATGATGATTTGAGATATTCTTATAAAATTGAGAAATAAATATTTTAATCACGTGAAAAGTTTTGAAAATCCTCAGGTGAAGTTCGTCTCAACACCCGGGTCTGCAGTATCACCTATCACAAATCAGATCTGGAAAGTAGTAATATTTTTAGAGAAAGCATATTTCTACTGTTTTGAGATGTTTCCATGGAGATGGGTCACAGCTATTTTTTAATATTTATGAAATGGTGCTTCAGTCTGTTGTAAATTTGGAGCACATGTTCACCAGTGAGAAGAAACAGAAGAATGCCATTCATTTTATGAACTGTTAATAAGTCCATAAACTGATTGTTTTGTAGCCAAAACTCTGTTACCACTGGCATTGGCTAACATTCCAATTTGGATTTCTCTTTAAAAATGAGTCTAGTTTAAAGTAATGGATCTGGTCTTGTATTCAAAGAGTTGTATCAGATTTCATTTATGGAGCACAGTTTTAGGATGTAAAAAGGTTAAGTCATGCCACTGCTTCTTTGTCAAGGGTGAAACCAGTGCTCACAGTTTCAGGATCAGTACTTATTTTTAGAAATTCTGCAGGCACACAAAGAATGGCTCTTATGTTATCAAATATTGTTCTCTTGGTTCTTTGATAACAGATGATAAGTTGAATAGTCTAAGACCTATGGCATATGATGTCATGTTGCAGAAATTATGTCTGCATCTAGAACATTGCATTCTTTACAAATGGATGTAACAAATCATATTATATCTGAAAGTTGTAAATTAAAGAACATTGTGCACATGAAATATATTGTTTTATCACTGCATTGTAATGATGCTTTTCAATTGCAGTTTTTACTCTACTTCCTTACATAGAAAATAACTTTCATCAGAATCAGTCAACCTGTTCACCAAACACTTGCTACATTAAATAAACTCAAGAAGTTTCATTGAAAGGCATTTAGAATATGAATTCTTCTCTCAAGGAATGTTTTGGTATTGAAGATGACATACATAGAAAATCAACTAGTTGTAAACACCAGCAACCTTTAAATGACTAAACATAAGAGTTTTCAAACATGTTATTAAAATGCTCCAGAAGAATTAATGACCACTCTGTATGAACTGAGGACATATTTGAGCTTAATTTAAGTCCAAGAGGAAATTGGGGCCTTGAACAATTACAGGAGATGGAAAGAAGCTGTTGGAGTGAGAATTGGAATTTTTGGGAGAAGTCCTCAACAATGAAGAATATATTTGCTATTTTAGTGACTTATATAGGACAATGGTCTTGAGAGAGTATTCAGGCAGGTGTTTGCCTGCTGTCCATTGAAGGTATGATTGTACCTCTTGGATCAAGGAAGTCCATTCATATATGACAACAGTGTGAAATGATTTCTCATTGGTCTATTACCAACTGGTGAATTTTTAAATGTCCCAGTTAGTGTTTTTGATCCATATTAAAGATTGATTTTTTTTCCTTTTGATTAGTGAATCTTAATTAGACCACTGTCTCTCAGATGGGAACATAACATACATGGAGAATAAAGTGAATGGGAATGTTGGTAATATAGTGAGTATAGAGAAACATCTGCCAGGAAATGAATAATAAAAGTCCCTTGTATATCATGTATTGTGCCAACTGCAATGAAAGCCACACAGCAATGAAAACTTATTTTTAGCCATACCCAGTCACAAGAAAGCAATATACAAAACAGAAGAAGGATGTTTAATCTCCTCATTACTGGAGTTTCAGGCAAATACAATGTGGATGATCAGGTCTCTGAAATGAGGCCTGCTTGAGGAGTCTTAATGTGAGCGAGTGGAAAGCAGGCAACTCTTTAAAAATGTATTTGCTATAAATCCCAAGGGCTCCTTATGCATGTTATCAGTCTTGTCACAGATTTCTTGCTAAAATGTAGGGCTTTCTGTATTTAGTCAAGAACTAGAATTCCTGTAATTATTGCCAGAGTGGATACCATTAAATAGAATACAGTTTCTCCAGGGGATTGAATGAGATTGACATTTCTAAACTGAGGAATGTTATTTTAACAAGGCATCATAAGACAAAAGCTTTTGACTGTTCAACTTTAACAACATAGGCTTTTCCTTTTTTTTTTTTTTTTTTTTTTTTTGAGTAAACAACAGCAGAAAAGTTGATCTTTTTTCCAATTTAAGGAATGTGTATTCTAGAGGAAGGGTCTTATAAGGTGTGTCTAGGTTTCTACAAGAGATTCATTGTTATTTGTCATAATCCTGATTATGATAAGATTCATAAAAAGGCTACAGGTAGTTACACTATCAGTGCTAGAGAGGACTCACTCAATTGAAGAGCTCAGATAACATTCCACCATACAGAGGCACAATGAAACCTACTTTTCTGTTTTGGATTTTGGTTTTAGGTTTTCTCAAGGTAGGGTTTCTCCATGTAGCCTTGGTTGTCCCGGAACTTACTCTATAGACTACTTTGGCTTTGAACTCAGAAATCAGCCTGGCTCTGCCTGAAACCTGGAATTAAAGACATGTACCACAACCACAGGTGATTTTATACCCTTTCCCAAAACACATGGATACAAATATACTATCTACAACATTGTCATTTTGAGCAGAGTCTAATCTAAACACACACAAACTAAGGGTCACTTGGGAGACAGTCAGTCAGCGCTTCTTCTCAGTTTCATTGACTTAAATACCGATCTGAGCTAGTAGTTAATTATATATTTTTAAGTTTAAACACTTCTGCGATTGCTCTCGGTAAATAGATATAATTATTAAGACCATTTTTATGTTTTTTTTAAAAAATCATTTGTAAAGCAAATAAAAATATTCCCTACAATCAAGTTTAACCCTTCCACTTGGCAAATATATCTACAGGGGAGAAGGTTCACTTAATTTACTTCTTCAAGGGAATTGCAAACACACTGATGTCATTAATCATGCAACTCCTTTAGGCATCAGAATTAGTCATAGGCTACTTGTGCATTCACTTGGGAACATCAAAATGTAACAGTTTGCACTAAATTAACTACATGAGATTTTTCTAAAGGAAAGAACCATTATATACAAAGTAATCAAAATTTACAGTGTTATGAGCCTAAGTTTCCCACCTATAGATTATGAGTGATAGGGTTTGTCATGGTGATTACATAAGCCTTAGACATGTGTTGTTTTTGTCCAGTTAAGATTAAGTATATGTGGAAACTCTTTGAAACTATCAAATCTTATGTGTATTTCAAAATGCTTAACATTACTTAAGACTGCAACTGGACTTTCAATATTCATGCTACATTTCCTAAAAAACTTCAATATTTTTTCTCTCTCCACAAATTTCAAATATTATGCAATGTACTTTTTTTTGAGTTT
This sequence comes from Sigmodon hispidus, assembly GCA_004025045.1. Lineage (NCBI taxonomy): Eukaryota > Metazoa > Chordata > Mammalia > Rodentia > Cricetidae > Sigmodon > Sigmodon hispidus. Next base: position 18,021 of record PVIH01001508.1, read on the forward strand.
TTCTCATCTTCATTTCCTAAGTCCTCACTTTTGTTGATTCCCATAATTGACAAGTATCAGTTACCATTGCCCTAAACTAAACAGTCTTCAGTTTATTCTTAGAATGTGGATCTGTGGACCAGGAGAGCTGTTGGGGAGGGCCACTGACCACAATTATTTGTGAAACTGTCCTCTGAAGAGTGAAAATATTTTCATGTAAGCAGGACATTCTGTTATGCTTCATAAATGTATCAAGTTTCTATAAAAGTTTAATGTAAATAGAACAGAAGATTTTTTTTCTCATTTACATACTTACAAAACAACAATGGAAGATGTGCTCAAAACAAAACAAAGATAATTTTTCCTTTTCTTCAAGTTGTTTGTCAAAATGTAACAGTTCAAATATATAGAGAGATTGCATTGTATGGTGAGATGATGTAGTGGCTTTGGTGTGTGTGTGTGTGTGTGTGTGTGTGTGTGTGTGTGTGTGTGTGGTGTTTTCTGATGTCAGGATCCAAGGAAGCCAGAGTTGCATTACAAATCAAAGTGTTGGGTCCTTTTCCTGTTTAAATAGAGCCTTTTGGGTGGACTGGTAATTAAGCCAATTCACACTGAGGTGTGAATAACTACAGGCTCTTTTACCCAGATTGAAAAGAGAACGCTGTATTTATTTTTTTAAGGGATCATTAAGCCAGCTTTAGTAGAAAAATTTCAAAGGCTATGTTAAAGTAAAATTAAAGGCATTATATGATGTGAGCAAAAGCATTTGGGGTAGTGACTGAGAAAAAGTAAAGGTTAATTTTGAAAGATTTATTTGCAGCTGTGTAGCTATTTAATTTTATCTCAAATACTTTATTATTTGAATGTGCAAGATATAGTTAGTAGAAAGTCTTAATTGTTATTTTTATTATTTTATGTGATTAGAATCACTGAAATTGAGTAGTTGGTCTTATTAGTATGTTGGTAGAACCAGCACTGATCAGACATTAGGAAACTTTTGAGCTGCTTGGTGCTTTGCAGCATTTTTTTTCCTAGCAAGAAAGTCTTCTGAGTTCTTGGTTTTTAGGTGACTAAGTGTTCTCCATAAAAACCATTTTCTTGGATCAAGTGGGCTTCTTGCAGGAAAAAATAAGTTTTCTTACATAGACTTTTCTTATTTTTAAAGGAAATTTGATGTCTATCTTAAACTTTATATCATTTGCTTTCATAAAAACTTGGTCTAAGTACATAGGGTTTTTTTGTAAATAGTAGATTAAGAACTCAGAACATGAGATTTTTCAATAGCCCACTGTTATTTTTACCAAGGGGACATTAAACATTACTCCAAGATGTAGCTCAGTGATGATTCCAAGTCTCTGTCATTTTGAAAAGTAAGGCTTTGAATTTATGATTTGATTTTGCTAAAGCAAGATATGCTATGTTTATAAAATTTTATATTCATGAATACATGTGCTTACATATATGTTCATAGAGATAGTGTCTTTAGAGTCAGTGAGGTATGGGAAGTATTCATAATGTATGTGTGTGGAGGCAGTAGAGGAAGGAGCCAAGTTTCATTTCTGCTGTGCCTTCCCTGAGTTAGCATACAGTGAATAGATGTGTGGAATAAGCCCTAACAACATACATTGCTTTCACTGTGGAAGATTCCATCCTGTTTCCAGAACGAGGAAGTCTGTATTGTAGGTGGCTGAATTTTACATTCAATCAATTCACGATCTGCCTTGAAGACTTGGAGGGAGGTTCTATCTGGACATACATTTGTGAGAGGGGAGCCCTTTCCACTTACGTATTCGTCCTCATGTACAAAAGAGTCTAATTAATCTAATTAAAAGATTCTCAATTAGTCCTGTGTTTGAGATTATATGCCTTCAAATTTGGGCACATTAGCCTTCCCGGAATAAAAAATATGAACTCAGTAGTTTTAAACTTATAGTTGTTTGCTCTGATAGTTGAAGTATTTTTGCTACCTCTAATGATCTACTTACTTCATTCATAATGAGCAATCAATAAATTTCAAGATACCATGGCATGCATATTAATCACTAAGACTAAAAGCATATTAATTTAACATCAGGAATTTGTTTATATTTTCTGTGGTAAAGACTTCTTTTTGCTAGGTTGCCAGTTTATTCTCTCCTCAAACTTCTCAAAATTCAGTGGATCTAATGACAAAAAGCAAAGCAAAGCAAAACCACATAGCACTGGACAATCATGATTTACACAGCCTCCTTCAACAAACAGAAACGCTAGCTGATGGTGGCTATAAAAACATAAGCAACATTTCATTATAATTGGTATTGATGACTTAGAACTGCACACAGAGAGTGAAAACTAGAAAACAATGCGTACTCTGGAATGATATTGCCTTTAGTGTAATTACTTATGTGATTTAGAATGTTACAGTACAACATATTATGTAAAGGTTTCAATTAACTCTTCACTATCATTTCCCACAGGAGAAAATAATTCTTGGTCTGAAACATTAGCAACATGGCCCTACCAACTGAAAAATCAAGAATTTAAAAGCAACTGTCAATATTGTGGAGAATCAGTTATATTAAACTTTGGACAACTTAATGCTATTTAAACATCTTAATGCTTCTATCAGTTATCATTTTGTACGGGTAGTATGCTGCTGTCCCATAGGTTGTAGTAAGAAAAATTTAGACTAGTAAGTTACTAGCTTTAAGACTGTTAGTCTAAGATGTTCTGAGTGAGAATTTGAAAGGAAGTGAGAATGAATGACCACACCACATTAATATGTGCCCTAATATTCTTTGTTGTAGTCTTGCATTTTATTTAACATTTTAATGAGTAGCAGAAAATGACAAAACCAAGCAAAATAATTTCCCAACAAGCTTTACAAATTCAGTTACATGAGTTGAAGAAACAGTAATAGCTAAAAACCACTGTGAGATCTATCAGATATCCAAAGAATAAAAGAAAACTACTCATTAATTTAAACCCACAACTTTTCTGCTAATAACAGGACTCAGGAGAAATGAAAATGAATAATAAATTGGTTAGATGTTTAAAAAAAATAGGTACACATGCTCTCATTCACATGTCCCCAACTCAGTTCCCAAAAGTAACCTTGGAATGCAGGGGGGGAGAGTGGAGGGAGGGAGGAAGAGAGAATAAAAATTTGACATCTGCCATGAATCCCTCTCACTGAAATATTTGATCCTTAAGCCCTGACATCCTTCTCCACTGCTGTGCATTGCTGTTATACATAATTAAGAAATATTATTAAAACATTGATGACAACACATAGAGGGAAGCATTCTATAAACAAGGTATGTCTCCTTTCATGTGCTATAACACAGTACTCAGTGTGACACACATATGTGTTAAGTATTCACACAATAGTCATAAAATGGCATGGATAAACATTTTAGCTCAAAAGACAGTTTGATTTATTATTTTGCTTGCTCGCTCTTTGAAAAATCACTCCCAAACTACTTCCTAATACTACTGAGGGAAAACAGAGATTATATTGCTTAGCCATATCATGCAATATTTCACCATATAAACCAAGCAATGATACTGCCTTGAAGTATCATTAGCTTGCACAGAATTAAATGCTATTTTTCTTCAGTCTATGCCTCTGATAAGCTGATGCAATTTTTCTGAACCTCCAGTTGCTGATCTATGGAATGGGTAACATAATACTTTATGCAGAATTCTTCACTAATGGCAAAGTCAGTGTAAGTTCTCTGTCAGCATTACATAACAATATCCTGTGGATAGCTCCACTTCCTCGCATCATGGGATTTTCAGACTGAATGAGGGTTTTCTGTATTCATAAATTACCAATCTTTCTGTTGCTCAGTAGAAGCAACAGTGGAATAATGTTAGCATTCGCTGATTATCACATGAATTAAGACTCAAGGGAGATAAGGAGTATAAAGAGACAGGACTCATATGTTCTATGAGTTGTGAATTATGACATAATATTTTATGCTGTGTCCATTCATCTTCTGAATATCACAGCAGGGAACTTGATGCTTTCCTTTGGAGAGGGCCTCTGACAGCAGTATCAGGCCAGGGCTTTTTCTTTTTTTTTTCCTCTATAAGACATCTATGGAAATATAGTGCAAGGCTCCCTTTGGCTAACATCTTTTGGCTTCCTGATCCTTGAATCCCAGAGCACAAGCAGCAGCTTAAAAGGGGAGTTTTTGTAGGCTTTGTGGTCAGAACAAAGAGTCAAAAGCACAAATGTTCTTGTTCTTCTGAAACAAAGAAAATTATTCCTTTGGGGTTGGTAGGGGCATTAGAAATCCAGTCTAGACTTGAGAAGCAGGGAGAAATGGTAAAGAAAGCAACTGATAGGAATAAAAGGGGGTATCAGGAGACAAGCAGGGAGGGAGACAGGGTGGAGGGAAAAAGGAAGGAAGGAAGGAAGAAAGAAAGGAAGAAAGAAGGAAGCAGGAGGGAGGGACAGAAAGAAGGAGGGAGGGAGAGAAGGAAAGAGGGTACTATTTTTTTTTTGAGTTTCTGATTTTAATTATTGTTCAAACTCCATAGTACAACCTAGTGAATTATTGATAGAGTTTTGTGGAGAGTGCTTTCCAGCTGGACTTATATGCATAATTGGCTCAATTCTCAATTTACTACTTTACTTTGGTGGCGGTGGGGGTGTTGGCCAAAGAGGATTGTTGGCAACTATCCATTTTCTTACTGACCTCTTCAGAATCAGGTTAACCATAACGCGAATGACATGATTTCAAGTGTGGTTTTATATGGCTCTTGGTGATACTGGGAAGAACAGACTTGGAATGATACATTTGAGTTAATACAAATGAGCACTTAATATGATTACTGTTTGAAAAGTCTACTGTTCTCTGAGAAAAACAGATAGGACTTGCTATAATATTCTGTCTGTCAGCAGTTGTATCAAATTGTAGTTTTGTTTTTTTGTTTTTTTTTTAATTGTGAGATGCTCCATACCAAAGTCCAGTCTATGCAGATACATTTACAAAGTAAGATATGCAAAACTTTTAAAACAGAAGCACATATAATATAAATTATTTCAAATAACCACTTTAATATTGTTTTTAATTCTATAGTTTTATACAAAGCTAAAAATTAGAATATTAATAAAATGCTATGCATTCATTATATGTTTGTCATGCAATTTTTTTCTTGTAAACAAAATGAAATCCATTATTTTGAAGAACTTGAAATTATTCCCAAGAGGATATTCATTTATGCACAAATTAACTTGGTAATTAGCAATAGCACAAAGAATCTTGGGTAACTAGTGTGCCCTCCTTTTGTGTGTCGAGAATAGAAGAGAGTAATGTAGCATTACCTAGTAACTAAGTTATAGTTGAATGCAAATTTTAATTCTCTTTTTAAAAAGTAGGAGATAAGGTTTATTTTCCAAGGTGCATGCATTCCACATGACATTACACGCCTTGCACAGTCCAATAAGATATACGAACACTTGGATTCTGCCGGGTCTTTTATGATTTCTGTTTTCCAAAGAGAAAGAGGGCCAAGTAAATACAGCTAGAAGGTAAGGAACGTAGCCATAAAGCATGATGAAGATTTTAATCAAAGGGAAGTCACAGATGGAGGTTGGAGAGAGAAAATAACACTGTGGCCAGAACATTCCCCTCCCCCGCCGCATGGCAGAGCAGAACTTAAACAAAATGGATAGTGCAAATAGGTCTGTGAAAGCATGTTCTTTGTAAATGGTCAAGATCTCTAGAGAGTAGTGTATTAAATTGCAGATATTATCTAGCTAAACCCCAAATCATAAAAGCATGAAATTAGTAATTGACTCAATTTGCCTCATTTATTAGTAGCTCAGACCTCTGCTTGAATTAATATTGCCCAATGGAATTTCAAGCAGTGGTGACATGCCATATCATGACAGAGATTAGCGCCTGCTTCTATTACTGTATTTCAAATATCCCACATCCTCCAATTAGGTTAGCTCTAATCTAATATGCATGCTTTTGGCACTTTTATTGTCAATCACATGTGACACTAATTTCTTTTATAACGTCATGTTCATTTTAGGCAATGTGGAGCTACCATTCTACATTAATGTGGCATGCATGATCCGTTCGTTCAGCTGCATGTTGCTCTTTTGCTTGGTTAAGAGTTAACATATTTTATCTCCTATTGGTTTCAATCATATACAGCAAATATAGTTTTATACTTATATTTTTCAGGTGGAAGTGGTTAACATTTAATATGTATATACATACATTTCCATTTAAGATTAAAGGTTAACCCAGTTTTGGAAAGCTAACTTTTGAGGATCCCTAAAATAATTTGACATTTTTTCATTTAAAAATGTTAAAAATTTAGATGAAATAACAATGTTTTCATATAAATCAGGACTTTATGATAATTAACTATAAGAAATTTTGATGCTTTTTTTTAGTACTTGAAAATATTGGTTTTATAGAAACCATGCTTTAGAGAAGTCAAATAAAGCTTAGCGCCTTAACTTCACAGTGAGTTTGGCCTGAGTTTCAAGAGTAGAAACATGAATCTTGAAGGCAGTGACAAGGCTTCAGAAGTTTAATCCACAGAACAGAGCACAGTCCACATTCTGTAACGTGGACAACATCAGTTTCATCCCTGGCCAATGAATACTATTCAGGGAACCATTTGCATTTAAGCTTGGACCCTGTATTATATGGAACCAGATTTACTAACAAGAATACAACATATGCTTCTTCTGTTACAGTGTGATAAGAAAGGAAACAATGCCAAAATACAGAAAGCACATGCCCCATCACAGTCTGAATGGGCTTCAAATGTGTATTATTGGGTCATTGACTTTACAAGAAAAGAATGGTCTCAAAATTTTAAAAAGCCTGAAACAAAACTCCAGCCAAAATTTGTATTACGAGAGGGGAAGTGATTGTAATGAATGTCCTTGCTGTAAGATACTTCCAGCAGAATTAATGACCACCCAGAGTTAATGGCCCTAGGACCACAGGCTCTTCCAGTTGATCATTAATCCTCAGGAAATACTGGCGTCGTATATGTTATTGTTGAAACTATATATAGCTAAGAGTTCTACTATGTTCTTTCATTGATGCTTAAGCTATTTCCCACCTGTTGAATCAAAGTTTAATATGCATTTACCCAATTCCTGTATATCATGAACTGTTACAGGCAATAATTATCATATTGATTTGTTCACCATATAGACATTTCTATGATAGATCACAATGTTTTCATTTCATAATTTGATAGCCACTATCTTTTGAAAGCACACACTTTATTATTTTTAATTTATATGTTTATTACTATTATTGTGTGTGCACATGAATGCATGTGTGTATATGTGTGTGTGTGTTTGTATGTATGTGTGTGAGTGTATATGCACCAGGGTCTGAGTTGGAGGCCAGAGAATTACTTTGTAGAGTCTGCTCTTAACACCCCCAACACAGATTTTAAAAAGCCACTCAAACTAGCAAATAGTTTAACTGAATTCTAATATGTGATATAATTTAAAATGTGAGTACTAACTAAAAGTCTAAAATTGTTGTTGTTTCCAGTAAACTCACTGAGGGAGACTCTCCATAGATGTGAGACTGAAGGTGCAGCATTAAAGCTTTGCTTTTCCACAAACTAAGGCTAGGGACACCATTCTGTATTACAATGGTTATATCATTCTATGTTATTTTAGTTCTAAGATAGTATTGCTGAAATTATTACTGGGGCTTATAAGAAAGGAGCCTCAGAAAACTATATACCTGGAAGTAGCTGAAAAGTTCTAGCTCAATAGTTCAAGTTTGGAAAGTAGAACACAGTAAGGAGGGAGGAAGGGAGGGAGGGGGACGGGGTCAAAGAGAAAAAAGAACCCTTTCATTCCGACAGTGAAGGTCTGAATCTCAGCCCACTAGTTACTCAGCAGACAATCCATCCTCTAATTCCTGCGAAATCAGAGAGACTCAAGAACATCACAGGAATCTTTGAGAAGAATGAAGTGACAATCTGTTAGCTTTCCAGTTTAAAAAAGGCATTCTGGGAGAACCACGATTCTGGTTTAGACATGAACCTTGGCATATCCAGGCTATATTAACTAATCAATCTGTTAATTGATTTTTCATGATGTTGTGATGACATTAAACTTGAAAAAGACAAAGTTTTAAAAACTGATGCTATAATAGTTGAATAGGAACATGTAAAAAGAACAAAGAACCAGGCTGGATCTCTGTCTTATATCATGTACAGAAGTGAACTGAAAATGGACCACACGGTTTATCAAAAGAGTGGAAGACTAGGAAGAAAAGGTGGTGTTAACTTTGAATGATTCATTTTATGAGCTAAGAAATAGCATTCATAGTAAAACCTAGAACACACAATTCATCAAGATGAAAAGATTGCTTCTTGGGGCAGCTTCCAGAAGGTGAGAACACAGTCCATAGAACAGGAGAAAAATCTTCACATCATATTCAATCTGATTTATGCCACATGCATAATCTATAAAAAAATCTTAGTCATAAACCAGCAATTTTCCCAATTAAAAATGGGCCAAAAATGAATATACATTTTTCAATAATGATATGCATATGACCAATCGACACAATAAAAGATACTCAGCATCCAAGCCAGCAAAGGATGGGTAAGTAAAAATGATACAGAGATATGGCTTCACATCAATTAAGCTACCTAGTATAAGGTGCTATTGAGTATGGAAGTGCTTAGCCCTGCCTGTGGTGCAAGGATCACAAACACAAGGCCTGCCTGTCTAACAGAGAAAGTTTAAGTCCATCCACGACAACTTGGCTCAAATTCAAATGTAAAAAGAGGGAAGAGTAAATAGTTTAGAAGTAGAATGCTTGTGTGCCTTGTATATGGCAATTGGTTTAATTCCACTGTGGCAAGAAGAAGGAGGGGAGGGGGATGTAAACAAAGAGAAGTTAAAAATTGGAACATGCCACCACTACCAATTGGTGATAAGAATATAAAATGGTAAACTATAAATATAAATAAACATATAAAGTAGAAAAAATATAAAATACAAAACAGTACTTCTAGTCGGGAACAAACTCTGGCAATTTCTCAAAGATTAATCATAAATTTACTCAATTTTCCTTCAGGTATACACATGTAAGCACACAAAGTCATACATAATTATTGCAGTAATATTCTTAATCATAAAATTTTAAAAATGATGCAAGCATCTATTACATTATGAATGGATAAACAAAATGAGTTATAAACTTTAAAAGGAATGTTACATAATAAAAAAAGAATAAACTTCTGAAAAATGCTCTGTCATGAATGCCCTCTAACAACATGTTAAGTGAAAGAATCCAATCTCAAATTTACACAAACAAATTTATAAGAAATATCAAGGAAAGGCAACTCTGTCTTCTGTCTTTCTGTTTCTGTGTCTCTAATCTATCTGTGCATCCCTGTCTCTGTGACTGTCTGTCTGTCTGTCTGTCTGTTCCTACACACACACACACACACACACACACACACACACACCTCACAAGCAGATGGGGGATTGCCTAAACAGAGGTAAATCAAATTATGGGCATTGAAGACGGGGAGCAGGAAGCTACCTTTTGGGTAAAGAGGTGTTTTAAAGTTCCAACAATGTTCACAGGCAAATACATTTGAAAACATTAAGCTATATACTTTAATTTCTGAATGATTAATGTGTGAATTATCTCCATAAATGTGGTTGGAAGAAGGAGAAGGGGAGAGAAACAGGGAGAGAAGGATGGAGGGAGGAGAGAAGGGGAGGTAAAAAACACAGGGAGATTTAAAAAAAGAGAAAGAAATAAGAAATAAAGCAAAAGGAAGGGCAAAAAACAAATGCCAATCAATGTCTTTTATTAGTAATGTTAAAATAATTTCCAATGACATAACTCACTTATATATAATAATAACAGGCTATTTACTTTCCATCAACACTGAACAATTTTTCTTCTATTGCTGGGGAAGTAGCTCACTGATACAACATGCAGGAGGCCCTAAGTTCTCTGAATGAGGTGACCGTTTGTTATTCTTGTTAATGTCACTACAGAGTGTTACTTTAGCTCTTTCAGCCTAATTTTCTCCAGCATTTCTGCTTCCTCCATTTTGTTAATGGCATACTTCATGGTCCAGCTATCTCCTAACTATCAGAGCCTAAAACACATAGGGTACTTGATGTATTGTCCCTTGTGAATGCACTTTTTCAATAGGTTTAGGCTCCCTTAACTGCTGTGGGCAAACAAGAAGCAGGCATCTTAGTTATCACATGTGATTAGATAGGGCAACAAAGTTTAACCTCCAATGAATAAGAGGGGTCCCATAAACAAGGTGGACCTGCATCACCTCCTCTATTTGGGAGACCATAGAACAGCCAAGAATCACTTTGTCTTCCCTTTGCGGGTACCTAGGCCATTTTAGTGTATTTGATGACCTTCTTATGAATCAAGGAAATGTGAGACAAGATGTGTGTCACATTAGCATCTTCAAATACAACAAATTCCAGTTTCTCTTTAAGTTCTGGGAACAATTGAGAAGAGCGGTGTTTTCTATAAGATGGAGGGGTACTTTTTCTTATTCATATTTATTATCAACTTCTCTGTAGTTATTAAGTCAAAGAACATTATTTGACCTTGTTTTTAGCCATGTAAAAGTGTTGTGCTGTGAGTTTTCATTAAATCAAAGCGATTATGAGGTACATTAGGTTATGAAGAGCTTGTGTGTTTGTTGGGGGTATTCATTTGTAAACAGGTCTTTGAGGGCCACAGGGTAGCTTCAGGCATCGTTTCTCAGGCATCATACATCTTTCAGAAACAGTATTCTTACTTTCCTACTTATCTTCACATGGAGCTTGCCAAATCATGTGGAATGTCTAGTCAATGGGTCGCATGATTCTGCTTATATGCAAGCCCCACTATTTCTGCCAATTTTAGTTAGTTTCTAGGATTTGAACTCAGGCCATTGTGCTTGAGGCAAACATTGTACTAGCAAAGCCATCTTCTCATCCCACGAGAAGATGGGCTTTCTTTTTAAATGCATTTATAGATTCTTTGTTTACCATTATAAGATGCTATCTTAACCCTGAGCCATTTTCCAGTCCACAGGATGCTACCTTCACAAAGATATTAATTTATTCCTAGTTGTGTGTCATGACTATTAGATAGTTTTTACTTGAGTAAAAGCCTCAGCTCGGGGGCTGGAGAGATGGCTCAGCGGTTAAGAGCGCCGTCTGCTCTTCCAGAGGACCCGAGTTCGATTCCCAGCACCCACATGGCAACTAACAACTGTCTGTAGTTCCAGTTCCAGGCAAACACCAAGGCAAATAAATGAATAATAAATAAATAAATAAAGTTAAAAAAAACCTAAAATAATAATAATAAAAGTTTTTTTTTTTTTTAAAAAAGCCTCCGCTCAAGGGCACTACTAAACAGTACAGTAGATATCATTGAAGATTTCATCTAAATCTGCTCCAGGTAGAGCTCTCCCTTATTTGAAATATAAAAATGAGGTAAAATTGTAATGAAGCCAGTTTGTTTTGAGGTTTTTCAAATTTTTCATTAAAAAAATTCTGTTAGCCATCACAATTTTTTTCCTTACACTAACACTAAGTTTAACATAGGTTTCAATGAACAAAACAGTTTTCTAACTTCCATCTATTTATAATGATGAAAAAGCTTCTCCTCGCTCACAGTTAACTGACAATATTTTTAAATATTTAAAAGAGTATTAGCCATTCTACTTTCTCATAAGATCAATTAGAATTTTTAGAAATTTTGAGGTGCACACGTTATTTTTTTTTATTCAGTCTCTTTCCTGTAAACTTATCATTTTCAATGTTTGCTTATAATGTAGTCTGTTTTGGACAGTGAATTAAACATGGCCAGAAAACAATGTCTATCCTATGAGCTGCCAGAATGATTGAGACACACAGGGCTCATTGGCATGGTATTAACTTGGTCATTTAGATCTTATTAATTCAGGCACTGCTCATTCTCCCTTCTGGTATTTGGCTCTAGTTTCAAATTTGTGGGCAAGTATTTATATTTGGATGTCATTTCCAACATGAATAGCAAATGACAGTATCAAAACATAAAATCTGGGAAGAAACTGTGTTTAGTAGCAAAAACTGATGCCAGTATAAATGATAGATTATTAAAACAAATACTGAATTTATATTTGTTTTAATCATTTGTTTTACTTTCTATGATACAAGAAGATAAACTTAATAATCACTTTTTTATCAAGTTGAGTGATGTTCACATATTTTTGCTTTATATAAAATTCCACTCAGCTATAGGATTCATAAAACGAAATTAAAGGCTTTCAGTTTATTTTCATGTCTTAACTTTTGACAAATCCTTTCTCAAATTGTCAGGCAAATAATTCATTTGAGCTGCTTGGACGATGAAGAAATACAATGTACCTCAATGGAAATCAATACACAGGACAGTTATGTGCCCTGCCTCTGGCCAGGGCTTTCATTGTATAGACAAGGTTACTAATTGTTATAAAATGTCTCCATTCCGTCAAAGGCAAAGCAGATTATAAGCCCTCCTGGTTGTTTACAGTGGACTTAACAAAAATACTACCAGGACATTTGTAGGAAGTGTTTGTCATTTTGAAGTTACTTTAGTGGGGATTCAGTAAGCTTCACATTTCCTATTTCATACTCGTAGCTGAAACCATATTGATAGTGATAAACTTTGTAAGTTATAGTTAAAATGGTACTCTATCTAAAACAAGGTGGTATTCTATCTGAAAAGATCACTCACAGGATTGTGAAATGAGATGACATGAAATGGGGACGGAGGATGTAGAATAGGGAGATCTCTAGCATGGCATGTGTTGAAGCTCAAAAAAGATTCCAGTTTGTAGCTTATATCCATTTGACTCAAAGTCAGAGAAGCCAAGCTTGTATTCCCATGAGAGGGTGCATAATAGAATGCTTGGGCCAAAGGTGTGGTTACCAGGTGTCTTATGTTTGAGAATTAAGGAAGTGTTTACACCTGTCTGTTTTAAATTGTTTCTCGCCTGGACTTTCTGAGCCTGGACCAGAGGTCTGACTGGCAGTCTGGCAGTCTGGCAGTCCAGCAGAAGCACACAAACGCTTTCATTAATTTTCTGCTGATTGACCTAGGGCCCAGGCATATAACTTGCTAACTCCTTCATCTGAATTCAACCTATCTTGTTCAGCCATCTGGCTCAGTACCTTTTCTTAACAACATTTCCTCTGCATCTCCTGGCAGTCCAGTGACTGTAGGCATCGCTGTCTGGCATCAGTCTCTGCTCTAAGATGTTGGAGTTTTCTTAGCCTGGAAACCCCGCCCACACTTCCTGTCTGCTTTTTGGCCAATCAGCTTTTATTAAACCCATAGGCAGGACATGGAACACATAATCCCACTACACCTGTCTGTATTTGCCTCTCCCCTTTGTTTGGTATAAAATGCCCAGGGGAAATAATATCGGGGCAGCTGAGTATTTACTCAGTGCCTTCCTGAGATGCTATGTTTTGTCTTTGTCTTAATTCTTTCTCTCCATAATATTTCTTAACTCGAAACTTCCCTCAAACCAGGAACCTTCAGAAAGATCAGGCAGGCCCCAATTGTCATGTTATCGTTCAAATATGTAATTGTAGTTTTATGATTTGATACTTTACTTCAGATTTTATGGGCTTAAATTTGTTCAGATATTTAAGACATATTGTCTATTTAAATATGATCTTTAACTTCTGGCCTTCCTGTCTCTACATTTCAACCATAGAATCAAATGTATGTTCTACCAGGCCCAGTTTGATTCAGTTTGGGGGACTGAAAGTAGAGCTTAGTGCATACTTGAAAAGCACTCCATGACCCAAACACCATTCCTGCCCTAAATTTACTTTTTAGATAATAATAATAATAATAATAATAATAATAATAATAATAATTTAAGTGAATAATTACATTTTATGCTCAGAAGTTTAAAAAATTGTGTTGGGTAATTAAACTAAAATTCATTGTAGACAAAGGGAAGAATTTAAAAAGACATAATTCAGAAGATATCTTTATAAGGCAATTTGTTTTCTGCAAAATGTAAGTTAGGCAAAGAAAGTTTGAAGCAATGAGAGGAAGCAACCTTAATGTCACCTAACTTAAGTGACTGCTACTCGGTGGTAGAAGTGATTAAGAGCAGTGGTGTAAATCAGCCCTTTCTAAGTAAGGTCTGAGGCCATCTCTAGGAAGAGCTGTCAAAGGGGTCTCAGAATACTTGCCCTGTGAAACAAGTAGGTTGTTCTGGCTATCTGTGCATGTTAGGGTTTTCCAAATGTGTCTAGATATAAGACCCGTGCAAGTTCATATTTACACATGGCTACTCCCCAGTATCTTGTTATTTTGTGTTTACTACTCTTCCTGAAATATGGGTCTTTGATTATTTTTTGTAATTGAAAGAAATTCACATACATGGAATGGTCTGTCACAGAATGGGGAGAGATGCCTTTTCATAGAGCATGATTTCATCTTTTTGAATGGTGTTGTTTAGGAAACCACAATAAACCATTCCCATGCCCTAAAACCAGGAAAGGATGCCTATCAATACCTGAGAAGAGGGGCCAGAAACATTTCTGAGGCTAGATGTCTCCAAAGACTAAGGACAAAAAGTACATTTTCAGCAATAAATTTGAAAGGGATACAGAAACTGAAGTCCATAGTGAAACTCAGAAAAAGCAAATGAAATATGAAGAGGCTCCTGCCGCAGTTAAGAGGTTCTGTCAGGGAGAATAAATAAGTAAATAAGTTACAGATCCTTTGAGAAACATGAGCTAAGGAACCAGAGCAATTGGGTCATAATCCTCCTGACTCCTCCACTGGCTAGGTAACAGATCTTGGTCAAATTACATCTTCATCTCAAAACTCAGGCTAAAAAAAACCAAAAAACAAAAACATAATATAAGCTAAAATACACACAGTTTTCAGATTTTCAAGATGGCTGTGCATTTGTCTTTCCAATAAGATATTGGATAATATTCTGTTTTGCTATATTAACATAGAGATGTTGAACTGTGTGCAAGGAAGATTGTTTTACAAATGGGCTCCATGGCTTTCATTAACAGATCATCAAATTAAAAACCAAACAGTTTTAGACTGTGACATGGCTGTGCATCTGACAAGCACAGCCTCACTCCCTCTTGCACTGCAATAATTCAGCATGTTTATTGTCTGAGGCCTTGTTTGTCTCATACCCATCTACTCAGAGATACAGTTTATGGAGTTCAGTCAAAACTCCCATTACTAAGTGATATTTTCCATACAAATTTGGATTAGACTTTCTGAGACTGAGCTGTGGTGGAGATAACCTTTAATCCACTGGTACCTTCTTCTCTGTGTAAGGTCTCACAGTGTTCAAACTAAAACCTAGATATTCAGAAGAAGTCATGCTGTGCCTTCTTTATTTTTATTTAATAAGCAGATAGGTTGCTGATTATCTTTGATATGCTGAGATAAGTTGTCTACTGCATGTGATAATGCACACAAATCACTGAATAATTTCTTTCTTTATAGAATTAACTGAGGGCATAAATTTTACCTTTAGTAATAATATGAATATTGTTGTTAATATTTCTGAGGGATTTTATTTGTAATATATCAAATATACAAAAAATTTTCATCTCTCATGTTAAGACACAAAATTTTTATATATAATTTGAGGCAAGTAATATACAGAATGGTGAATCCTAAGGGATTACATTAACATACTTATCATCAGGTTCTGGTTTAAGCATTTGCCACCGTGATTCAGAAAAGTTTAATTATAAAGAAGAAAAATGAAATTAAAGAAGAAAGGAACTGAAAGCTTGTGATGCAAATTTTAGGATTTTAAGAATTAGACTTATTTATCTTAAACACATGAATACTTTGCCTGAATATATATGTGTACTGTGTACATTCTGGAGTTAGTGGAAAGTCATCAGAGACCATGAAACTGAACAATTGATTGTTGTGAGACAACCTACTGATGCTGGGACCCAAACCCAGGTCATCTACAAAGACAGCAAGTGATTCCAACTGTTGTTTCATCTTCCCAGTTCTCAAATGTTGCTTTTTGACAGACACAGCTGATCTTAGATTACAATTAAACTTCCTGTCTGCGGAGATGAATAAGCTGTAGCCATAGGCCCACATGGGCTGGGGGCCAAGACTGCTTCCTCACACAGTTGTTCTGTAACTTGGGAATTAGAGATGCAGTTTCTATATAAAACAGTACTAAATGGCCCTTAACAGAACTTTAAAGATAAGATAAACCAAAAATAAAGAAGAGACTTAACTCTAATTAATCTAAACAAAGTAACACACATGGTACTTACATGTTCTGAATATCTTCTTGGGCATGCTCTGGTCTCAAGTACACCTTTGATATTTGTGCATTTTAGTGCAATGATTTTTTTTTAAGATTCTAGCTGATGCATTTGCAATGCTAATTTCAATTTCCTACATTGAGTCACTGTCTGAGCCAGGCATCAGTTCTCATGTATCCTAACTAGATTTCATTCCTGGAAAGATTGCTCTGTTGGTTCCATTTAGCCCTTTTCCAGCCTGGATGTGTAAGCTGGTGAATATGGAAGCCAACCCCAAGGCCTGTCAGCCAGCCATGCCACAAAGCTCACTTGTATGAAGACATTAGTTTTTCATTTTGTTGAAAAGGATACTTCTAGGTCTGATTTAGCTCTGGGGTGAGGTCATTTCTCAAATATGCATTGAGTAACCAAATTCTTGCTAAAATTATCTCCTGGCAATTTTCTTTTGTTAAATAACATATTACATTCTTTTAAAGGAATATATTGTGGTTACACAGTGGCATTTCCTCAAAATCTCTTTTCCCAAAAATGAAGGACATGATAGAGTTTGGCTCTTGAGAAAGTGATTAATCCCATGGCTGTGAGACAACAAACTGACAACGTGGATAAATGCTTTGCCTTTTAACAAGTGACTGTGGCTAGTCACAGCAGAAATTGTAATGAGGGGGTCTGGGAGAACCGTTTTCATAGCAAACCAGCAAAGAGATGGTGTGAATGTCAGAAAATGATGGCCCTCCCAGAGGAATCTCCTTTCTTACCCCCTATACTTTGATGCTTTGAATTCTGAACTTTTGAACTACAGTGGCTTTATCTCATCCCTTTGCGGAGATTTGCAAGGTCCTCAAATACCACTGACTGTAATCATATTCTTAAAATTAAATGATGTGACAATGTCTCAAAAAGACATTACTGCCTCAATAAAATTGTAGAAGCAGCAAACACACACTCCAATGAAGCTCTTGTTGTATGATTTGTCCTGTTGCAGCTTGCTAGGAAAAGAATCCTTTGTTAGACCTCCAAAGCACCAACAATTTATAATAAAGCCTATAAGTCATTATCAGAGGCTAGAATGTTCTTTATAACTAGGAGAAAGACATAAAGGGAAAGCTGAAGGGGCAGGAATCAAGAGAAAAACCCAGCATGTGGCCAGCCCAGGATATACAATTGAAGCTCAATGTATTCTTCAAAAGAATTATTTTTAACAAATCTCTTCTCAGTTTGATATATGATTCAGCAAATGTCCTGGTTCTTATGTTTTGTGTCTCAATGGTACTTAGGGGATGCGGGTGTATCAGGTTCCCTAGGATAATAAGATTAGGTTATTGGAACAAATAAAGAAACCAGTACAACAAAGATCAGTGTCTCAAAGACCCACTCTGCGCCTTGCTGTCCACTTCAATTTCTCATTTAATGTAATGAGAGAAGCCATAGTTACACAAAGGGAGCCTGGTATTTCAATTAGTCATTAAAATTTAAGGGCTTCATATTTTCAATAAGGATTACTTTAACATTTTTATGTATTAACACATTAAACATATTGATTCTAATATCTGCAAAAATAGGGTCAAATTTCCGAGCTCTCCTATTGAATTCTGATACTTTCAGTTATTTTCAAAGCTCACTGAACCATTTGACTAGTCCACCTTATAAACATTTTAGCAAATTTATTTCCCTTGCTTCAATTCTTTCTTTAATGAATGTATATTTCAAATGCTGTAATATCAGGACTTGTATTGTCTAGATTACAATACATGTGAGTTAGAAAGAGCTCTATGCTAGACGGAAGAAAACTGTCTCATTACCCAGTTATGCAACTAACTAACTCTTAAATTAACTTTAAAGATATTTAAGAGAAAATATTAACTCTAAAATTATAAATTATTGAAATGAAATTTCAAAAGGTAAATCTTGTAAAAAGGATAACTATATACCAGACAATGTCACATGCTTCATAGAAAGTAGCCATTAATCATTGATGAAATTATAATATTTATGATGATTTTAGACAAACAACGCAAACCTGATGGAAACTTGCATATGAAAACCCACTGAGCTGTAATTTGAAAGTGCAAATATGCATAATTTAACCTTCATGGAAACTACTAGAACAAGGAAAGAACAAATTGCTGTGTGAAACAGATAACATTTAAACCATTGTGTTTATCACTTGTAGATGTTCAGCTAAGTTGTTATTTGAATATATGTAACAAGATTCACACTGATATGAGTAAGAGGAAATTCAGTACTGACCATAGACATGCTATGTGCTATGTAACATGGTCCATAAATGAGGATATTAATGAGAACTTGGTTTGAGTTTCACACGGACATTGCATCATGTTTCATAAGTTAGTTATATAGGTTACTAACTGTCCTGGTTTCAATAAGAAATCTCTCACCCTTCAATGGCACATGCATTTATACACTGAGTCCCTAATTTTTTAGTGCTGTTTGGAAAGGTTTTGGAACATTTATATGGCTAAAGCTGGCTGTGGCTTGGAGGCTTTACAGCCTGGCTTCTCTCTTTCTTTGTCTCCCACTCCACCCCATTCACATAAAATACTAGCACCTTCCTTAATGCTAGACTGCCTCTTGCCCTAGCTGCCACGTCTGCCTTTCCTGATGGAGCCTTTGAAAATGTAAGGAAAAAGACCCCGCCCACACACACCTTGTCACAGGAATTCCGAAGTCGATGTCTTATCATAGGTCATTGTAATGATGCCATCCATTGAGGAGAGAAGAAAGGATTAGCTACTGGTCACGGGTGGTTGGGAAACTGATAGGATTTGAATGCACCCAGATAGCAGCAACTGCATCTTAAAATGTTATTATAATTTTGGTTTTGTGACTTTCCCCTCATAAGATGTACACTTACTAATTTTCTCACTTATTAATGTACCCGTAATTTCTTCATTACTAATCCAAAATTAGATATATGGAGAGATTATAGTACATTAGTTTAAGGTATGCTTATGGGCTTGCAAGATAGCAATGTGCTATGCATTTACCATCAATCCTAATCACCTAAGTTACACAAGGTAGACAGAAAGAAGCGGATCACAAAGTCATCCTTTTTTTTTTTTTGGTAGGGTTTCTCTGTGTAACCATGGCTGTCCTTAAACTAACCCACTCTGTAGAACATCAAACTCACAGGGATCTATCTGCTGGCATCTGCCTCCCTACTGCAATATTAAGGCATGAATCACAAAGCCTGGCTCAAAAGTCATTCTGAGACTTTCACTGAACCACCATGGTACACAGCTAATCCCTGGGATACTAACAGTTAAGAGAACATACTCCCACAAGTTAACCTTTTGATTTCCACAGACCTACCATCTCTCTCTCTCTCTCTCTCTCTCTCTCTCTCTCTCTCTCTCTCTCTCTCTCACACACACACACACACACACACACACACACACACATACACACACATACACACACACACACACACATTTTTATAAATAAAGATAATCTAGTTTTTAAAGTGTTTGCCTAGACGCATCTCTTGCTTTGGCATTTGACTTGGAGAACTTCTACTGACCTCTACTATGACAGTTTTCCACAACACAATTGGAAAAAGTGAAGCAACCTCAGGTAAAATTGTTAACATTGTGTCTGAACCATGCTAGAAATTCAATATATATCTTATATGAATCATTTGTAACTAAATGCACAAAACATGAATTCTATGTTTTGTCACTTCTGTGTGTCAAGGAATTTGCCTAGCTAACTACATATTAAAAAGGCAGAAATAAAATATGGGCAATAGTGCCTACAGAAGAATAGTTCTTCCTATTAGATAGTTGTGGAAAGAATGAAGAAGAGCACCAGCAGCAGACTGAATGGTGGCATTGTAAAGTGTCCTTGCATAGTTCTCTTGTTCTTCTAACACCGTAGGAAAGTATGAAAGAGTGAAAAGTTAATGCATTTGCCTGAGATTATTTAGATAAGAAGTTTAAAGGCAAGGGTTTTTCCCTCTGCTCCAAAAGTACTTTCCTGTGAAAAGCATAGGCCCAAACAACAGTACAGGCCTAGTTTGCTTTATAGGAAATGGTACTTATGTAACAATGAGGAGTGTTAGGCCTCTGTAGGTGGCTAATAAGTCAATTCCAATGCTAATGCACACAAGCTAAAACCACCAACTGACTAAGTGCATTTTACACATTAGTGATACTGTTGTAACCCCAGAGGTCAGTTTGTCAGGCACAGGTTCTCATTCACAGAGAAATGCAGGCTGCAATTGTGTTTGCTTCTCTGTCCTCAGAAGACTGGCCTCAAAATAATTACCTGGATTCTCTTTGTCTCAGCCTCTGCCTCTGTCACTGTGTCTCTCAGTCTCTTTCTCTCTCCCTCTTTCCCCTCCTCCCCTCCTCCCTCTCCCTCATCCCCCCTTCTTCCCTCTCATTTGTTCAACCAAATTTCTTCAAGGTTACTGTCAGTCTCAGTCTTGCAGAGGTGCTGCTTCTATCTATCTACTTTTGCTTCCTTGTAATTCTAGATTTGAGTTGGGGTTACATTAGGTGCTCAGAGGCAAATGCTAAACAAGGGAACAAAAACTGCAACTGGAGAAGTATAGATATTTAGATGTGATGTCTTTATGACAGTTAATAATAGAGCACCCCACAGAGATATTTTTCAGTCATTATTGGAGCAACTAATCTATTTTAGGTTATAATAAAATTTTCACTTTATGAAAAATTTAAATATGAACTAATTGTTGCTTGTGATTTTGTGTGATGTCTATAATTTTTTCTTATTTTTAGTAGTGTATGCTGTGAATGCATATGCAGATACTTGTTTGCATGTCTAGGTGCATACGTGGGTAAGTAGTGGGTGCCAATCAAAAGTGGCTTCCTTGATTGCTTGATGCCTTACATTATGAGGCAACATGTCTCACTTGAAACCAATCAAGGTTTTGACTGGTCTAGCTGTCTATCTTGTTTTGAGGGTTCCCTTTCTATTTATCTAGTACACTGGGATTATGAGAGTTTTCATTGCCCATTCTGCATTTACATTCATGTTAGAGACTCAAACTCTGAGTCTCATAGTTGTGTGGGAAATGCTGTCAGCCTAGCCATATTGCCAGGTCCTAGTGTGCTTCAATAAACCAACACATTTATGTATAAACAAAAAGGAGAGATGCTAGAAGCTTTGCTTCTACATGTTGAAGTCTAAGGACTTGATGACAAACTTAGAAATATCAGGATTTCAAAGTACAACTACAGATATGAGCTATAGCTGTCATGTAATCAGATTTTATTATTTAAGTTCACAATAATGAAGAAAACACATATGATCAATCATGAGTATATTCATGGGTGTATGGAATTTAAAAGTTCTTCATAGTTAGGCCAATCATTAAAACTTCAAAATTAACTAAATCCATCTTATACCAACCTTACTACCACCAATTTTCCATATAATAGGTCCACTTGAGAAACCCAGATTGTCAGAATGTTGAAAATTTTTCAAAACTTTCTGTAATACCACACTTCACTGTTTACCTAGTAGCCCTGAGGGGGAAAAAATCTCTAACTCACTTATCCTCAGAGTTAAAGTGAATATCCTTTTTCTTCATTCTTTTCCCTCAGAAATCAGTAGCCAGACTTCATTCTCTGTAACTTAATTATTCTTGATATCTATTGGCACTGCCACGGAAGAAAGCAAAATAGTGTGGAAAGAATTTCAAAGTTATCAAATTATCAAAATTATCACAGTTCTTTCTCTGTCTCTCTGTCTACAAAATTTAAGTAGGGGTAGTATGAGTGACTTTATTTAAAAAGACAAATGATACAAATGATGGAATGTGACAAACGATCCCTGAAGTAAGCTTTCCAATAGGAACATATCTGGAAAAGGTTGAGTCCAATAGAACATTATTTTTTGGTTTAGAATGACTCTCTACACAGCCAAGAGGTTCCAACATTAACTTCCACTTATGGTAAATTAGTTAAATTGAATGGACCCAATTGTGGTTCTAAATATTTTTTTCATTCATGTGTATTTTTTAAATTATTTTCTTTATTTAGAATTTTTTTTAAATTTTACATATCAACCACAGTTCCCCTTCCCTCCCCTCCTCCTACTAGCCCCCAGCTTCTCCCCACCCTACCCCTCATCCGCTTCTCAGAGAGGGTAAGGACTCGCACAGGGATTCAATATGATCTGCATATCAAGTTGTGGCAGGACTAAACCCATCTACCATATGAAGGCTGAGCGATTTTTAACTTTTGTAATTATTTCATTCATATAAATAATTTGAAATTTGGTTTGCTGAGATTACAAGATTTATTGAACCAAATATGATGAAGATATAATATATAAGTGATGAAGATTGATCTCAAGAACCATGTCCATGATTTATATGTATTTATTCATTGCTTTAGCAAGGATATGTCTGTTAGTGCTATTTGCTGGTACCCAGTACTCACAGGCTTAGGATGTTTTCTTCTAATCTCAACCTCTAGGAGGATGAGATTAGAAAAAATATGAAGCAATAGTTTAATTGTAATGCTTTCAAACACAGTTTGAATGATTTTTCTTCCATTATAATGTTTCCTTTTTCCCCTTCTTATTGCCTTTTGTCACATTTTGTCTTTTAGCATTGTTCTCTTTTAGACACAACTCATAATAGTGTCCTCCTGGTGAAAATAACAACATGTATCACAGCTATTTTCCAAACACCATCGGAATACTTCTTGAGACTTCAGAGGAAAGTAGAGTAGACTGAACTAAGCAGAAATCCTGTGTGACTGACCACAGGGAGGAAAAAGAACACAGAAAGGAATGAATATTTCAGGGCAAGTGGTTGACAAACATGTAATGTATATTGATATTTTTAAGGAGGTGAGACCCAAATAACACAGTCTGGATTTCACTAAAGCAATTGGAAAGTGTTTGTAGACCCACACATACATAGGACATTGAAGAGAAAAATAAAATCAAAATACCCTTAAAATGCAGGCATCAGAAAAATGAGAAACTGGTAACCAAACAGGGAAGAAAAATAAAAGGAAATGGCATTTTATATGTGACTATTTTTGTGTTTCTTTTCCATTTTTGAGTTACAGTCACTCTAAGTCAGAATTCTTATTAAGCCTATGTAAAATATAATTTGAAAAAGAGTAATAACTAAAAGTAAGATAAACTTCTCTGAGGTTTTGGGTTAATATCTTGTATCTTAACATCCCAGATATTTTTTTGGCATGTCTTATAGGTAAGATAACTCAATGGAAAATTCTAGGTCATCTTCATCTGTGTGGGTAGTAAAGAGACACAGTTTATAATTTTTTTCATTTGAAAATATTTAGAAACTATGTTACCAACTTATCCCTAGTTTGTTCGGAAACAAAGAAAATAAAATAATCCAATAATAAGCTATTGAAAAATAAATACATAAGTATAAGTGGAGCAAATGATGAGAATATTATAAAAGCTGTGAGGTGAAATTTAGGCATTTTACTATTGAAAACCTAGAATTTATGGTTTACTTCTCAGTGAATTAAGAATTGCTATATAATTTTAAGGAAACCAATCCTTTTCATTACCACCAAATAAACACATGTAAACTTTAAGTTTGAAAAATGGAGGAAAATATTTTCCGTAGGAAACTTTACATGACTTACATTCAATTGTTTTGTACATATATATATATATATATATATATATATATACATACACACAAACACACACACAAAATACATAGATATTACAAATGACCACAGGAAAATAAGCTGCATACATGTGATTGGCCATGAGGCTCCTGTTCCAAATTTTTCTCTAATAAGAATACCATTTTTGCATATGTGTGCCAATTCATGCTTTGTGATAGAAAATTACCTTTCAGCATTGTTCTTGAATGCCATATTTGCTCTGACTCTTTCCCTATGTTCACAAACGGTGTCACTTCACTACTCAATGGACCAGCCACTAAACTGGTCCTCTGCAATGGATCTGAGATCAATAACTAATTTTGAAAACTGATTAGCTTGCACCAGAGTAGTAGACAGTTCCAAATTTTGCCAGAGGACATAACTATTGGTAAATAGTGGTGTTAGTGCTCCGGTAATAGGGTGATAATACTGTTGAGCTCTTGCAGAAACTCCTTCCCACACAGGGTGGTTTGAGCATGGTAATAAGCAACTTTACTTGCAAATTAAACTGGTTTTTGTTTTTTTGTTTTTTGATGTTAAAATAAAGCTAATTTTAATCTATTTGGCTGGTAGTTAATAAGAGTTATTTGTAAATGAATTCTAATAAAGCCAGGAAGCTCAGCCTTGTGTAACTATTAAGGAGCCAAAGACATTCATGCATCTTGGCTGTTGGAGAATTCCAGATGTTTCTTACATGAAAAATGTTATGTTCTAACAATTAATGTTGTATTGTACTGCTGGCTGTTCAGAAGATGTATCTTCCTATTAGATGTGAATGTTGCTATGAAGATGACTATAAAGTCTGACCTAGGAGAAGTAGAGAAGGGATTGTATTAAAGAGAAGGAAAATATCAACTATGGCAAAAATTGAAAGGGGAAAAAAAGGCAAACATTTATCACAGTAATTTCTGGAAAATAAGTGGATAGATGGTGCTCCTGAAAAAGATATTTTAATTTCTTATAGTTGTTTTGTTTTTATGTTTCATTAGATGGCCATGTGGATGAAATCTGAGCACTCAATTGCAATATGATCCCCAATAAATTGAACACATAACTTCAAACATTTTTCCACATGCTGAAACTCCACTTTTGCAACTGGCTCATGTTAGAAGGAAACTTCAGAAAAGTTTAGGCAAATGGGTCCTTGAAAAAACACTCGCAGATTGATTTTGGATTACAAAATCTATGTACTTGCTACTATGTCTTTGGCATGGTTAAGACTTGTAGACCCTTGCAATCAGAGGCCTAATTCTGAGCCAAGAAAGGAAGAGTCAAGAGACACTCACAGATGCTCTTCTGAACAGCGCCTAGCTGGTTACTTCCTCTGGAGATTTACACTAATTTTAAGATGAGAAAAGGAGCTGTAACTACTTAGAAAATGGACTGTGAGTCACAGCTTCAGACCACACCTTGCTTTAACTCAGCATTTTAGAGCAGCCTTAGACTATAAGAAAGACTGAATTCTAACTAGGACAGCCAGCAACTTTCAGTGTGAAATATTTATTTACTGCTGTATCAATATTATACATTTATATACACATTCTTAGAGTCACGTTCCATCCATACTTCCACATTGAAAGGAAGAGTCTCAAATGAATAGAAAAGAAAAGAGGAGAATATAGAAAGAATCACTCACATGAGTGTCACGCCTCTCAGAGGACTGTCACATGGAGACTATCGATCCATCCAGCTAAGCTGTGGTCATACAAACACAACTGCCTTCCATACATTTACAGTGTTTTTGGAATAATTTCTTCTTATTTTCTTACCCCATATACTTAATTTTAGAAGAATTAGAAGAAGCTGACATTTATCCACTACTGCTAATTCTTTGTGACCTAACTTGAAAACATGCACAGAGAGTGTCCATGCAAATATTACAGAAATATTTCACATCCCAGTAATACGCTTAACAGGCATTCCACTGCTTAATTGTCTTTATGATTGAAAACACACTGAGCAAACTGGCGAAGCAGAGAGGGAGTCAAAAGTAAAGAAGTTAAAGAGCTTTCTTGTCTCATATTTTTTAAGCAGAAGACTATAGTTATAACCTGGATATAATAAAGAAATGACTTCTAGAACACAGAGAGATTACAGTTACTACCTTGTGGGAAAACAGCGATCCTTATGTTCTAAATAAAAGAGGCCTAATAATATAGTAAATCAATTTAGCAGTTTTCTTTTTTTAATAAAATGATCATTTTTTTTCAAATTGATAGTGCATTTAAATTTTCATAGTAAAGATTGATATACTCAAAGATAAAATTTGAAAAAAAAGATTAAATTCTACTTTCCAGGCACTATGGTAAATGTTTGGAGACTGTGCTCTACTTAATGACTTAAGAAGCACACAGACAATATTTATTAGTGTATATAAATCACTCTACAACATTCTGTGGTTTCCCTTTTTGTCATAAGAATGTTCTATTGCACTTGTAGAAGATAAGAATTGCTTCAATTCCCTTGAGAAGGTCTTTCTGTGGTGCTAGAGGGCACCAGGAAGATGGAATTTGCAATTTGAGAACTGCTAACTTCATTATTTGGGGTAAATTTGGAAAACAATCTCTTAGAGCACAGTCATTATTAACATATTATTTACTAATACATTGTCTACAACTCATACTCCTCATTTTATTATTTCCAATACTGACCACACAAGCATGACCAGTTCCTTATGGAGAATTCTAATATTTGTGCAATGCCATTGTTCTGGAATAATTATCACATTAACATATATTAATGTCAGGACAATTTAGTTTTACTACTTTAATGAGTACTATATGCACATTTAATCATTCAGGTTACAGGTTAGTATTTGTGTATTTTCCTGGGTGTGCATGCAAAGGCCAGAAGTCATTCTTGGTGTCATTCTTCAGCAACTGTCTACATTGCTGTTTATGACAGGGTCATTTCACATGCCTGGAATTTGCCTGTTAGGCAAGGCTGGCAATTCTAATTTGCTATCACCAGTGTGCTTTCAAGCAATTATTAAGCATAATGAGTTATTTGATTATAAGCATTGTGATACTGTTATATTTGGTTCTCTTACCTCTTTGTTCTCTGTGATAGGGTTACAGGGATGTATTTTTATGCTCTGCTTTTTAATGTAGTCTCTAGTTTTTTGGGTTTTTTTTTTTTTTATCAAGTTCTCATGATTGTATTGCAAATAGTCAGCCAAATGAGTTATACCCAAAGCTTTCCTTTTACCTTTAATTTATACAGTAAATCAAATGCAAGGAATCACAAGCTTTCAAAATTTCTTTGATTTTTCAAAATGATTACTGTTTTTGAACATTTAAGTCTAAATGGCACAAAGCAGTGGAAATACTGGCAAAATGTTCCTAAAATTTTTGCTGAACCATTTCCTCCATTTGTATCTAGGTTTTATTCTGTGAAAGGTATTTGTTGTATGATATTTTGTTTGTGTTCTGACAAATAAAACTTGCCTGGAGATCAGAGGGCAGAGCAAACCACTAATTAACCATAGAGGCCAGGTGGTGTTAGCACAGACCTTTAATCCCAGGACTTGGGAGAAAAAAGCAGGAAAATCAGGAGTTCAAGGCCATCCTGAGCTACAAGAGATTGAACAAGTTCAATTGAACAAGAGAAACAGAGGCAGTGGTGGTGCATGTCTTTAGTCTCCATACTAAGATGATGGAGAAATGAATATAAGGTGGGTGGGGTGAGGGTCTTGGCTGGCCTGTTCAGTCTGGGGATTCATTGAGGTAAGAAGCCTCTAAGTGGCTGATGCTCAGGTTTTTATTGTTAAGATTAATTAGCATCAGGCTTCAGTATTTAAAAACTCTATTAATGATAAGAGTACCTATATTCTAAAAGTGCATGCTCCTATCTCAATGCTCGAGGCTTATATGAGAAGAAATTCTTTTACTTTAATAAGGGCATAAAAATGTTATTCATAGATTAGAATGCACCAAATATTCCTGAATATTGACTTATGAGAACACAAAAAGATGTTCAACATGATTAGTAATTGGATAAGGCAAGATTTAAATTATAATGTCAAACTCCTTTGCATACATTTGGAATTCTACATTTGTGTAGGACATAAAATAGAATGAACTGTGTTGCGAATATATCATACCTATATATAATACAATGTATACATCTGTATTATACTATATATATTACATAAATGCTTTGTAATAGTATAAACAATTTGGTATTATGTGATTTCTTGTTATTTAGTTTATCATGCAGGTATGCTATCACTAACATGTTAGATTTTTAAAGACAGTTTACATCATTTGCTCCTCTGTTCACAGAAATTAAATGATTCTGAGAGCCAATGGGAAGTTTACGTGGGGACAGTACTGTCATTTAGCTTATTCTATAGGACTTGTTGAATAAACATAGGATTGCTTGCCTTCATCACACTTTTGTGATAAGGCTATTTTTAAGAGTGCTCCCGCTTACTGGCAAAAGAGACTTTGAAACAATCTGCTTGCAAGTGTATTTACAATTACATAGGAATATTGCTCAGTTGATACAAATAAGCTAAATCCTTGAACGGAAATAAAATAAAAGACCATGACACTGTGGGCATTATCAAATTATGTAAGAGGATTAATACAAAGTAGTTTCCTGTAAGTTATGGTTTGTAAAGTATTATTTAATTAGTGCTGTATAAAAATATTTTCAGAAGTGTTGAAAGTGAGCTAGTGGCTGAGAAAATCCTACAGAGACATTGAAATGTGCCCTTCTGGGAAGGACACATTGACAGGTAAATTTTCTTATGTCTGTGCTTTGTGGTTTATGTTTTATATATTGGAGAAAAGGTGGTTCCAAACTTGATAAACATTTTCCAATTTAATTCTGCTGCCTAAATATTTACTCTGTTGAATAAATAAATGAATCAGTTGGGACCTCTAAATGTCAAGTCATTGCATTTTTCTCTCTGTGTTGTAAGTCACACAGCACATGTAACTGAATAGATATTTGAGAATGAAAGACAGTCAAGGTTAAGGCTACTTCTATGTGTCGGGGCAAAAGCTTTACAACCAAACAGCCCTCAAGTACAGACACTTGGGATTACCTAGGTGCCTCCAACCTTAATTATAAAATAATTTCCTTTTGCACAATTAAAAAGAAGTGAACTATCATTTACAATAACCAGTTGAAATTAAGGTAAGAGGGCTGTGCTGTGGAGGAATTCCAAGGACTATTTATTTTTACTACTAAATATATTCTTCGTTCAACATAATATAAATCAAAGTGAAGTTGAAAATTCTGTCATAGAGAATGCCTCTTAAATCAGAGATAGATTGAATTATTTGAACTCCAGCAAGGTGCTGGTATCCACAAACATATAAAACCAACAGCTTTTTACACAAGTCCTTGCCATTCAGGCTAAAATTAAACTCACATTCATAGTTGCCAAGACCTGCTGCCTCCTGAACATTCCAGGTATGTTATAGTAACGCTGTGATGTTTAATACTTTTCATGTCATCAATGAACAGTCTCATCACCTGAGCCAGCACTTCATGTGTGTGTCCCATGAAAGCAATTAGATTACATCACCTTTCCTTTATGACAAGAATTAGGTCTTTTCATTTCAATCTAAAATACACACTCACTAAATGTTTGATCTTGACCTTTCAGGTGGGTGATAATCACAAGTAAAACAACTAAGATTATCAGCTTCTGTCTTCATATAATTGTCTAGCAGATTATTGTGTAGCTTTCAAAATATTAAAAGATTGTGAAACAGAATCAACATTTAATATAGGCTGGATCACCTTAAAAAAAAAAGGTTTCTGTCTACTAATTTCTAAAATTTAAGTAAGTCTATTGTGATTTTTGTCAGAATTACATGGGGTGGTATTTCTATTTCCAGGTTTTGCTATGAACACTCTCATATATTTCTGATGTTTGATTGTGTAAGGATTCCTGGCATTCCACGTAGCTGAGCCTACTTAGCTCTGGTGGGATGCACCTTGCATGGAGGCATGCCCCTGGGTGTGGCTGCGTAAACCCTGCAGCACTGTGTATGGAAGCACCTCCCTGGACCCATGAATCATATCCGGATATGCCCCTTCCCTTAAAAAAAATGCACGCACATGCTCCAGTCTCTTTTTCTCTGTCCCATGACTTCTGTCCTGTTCCTCTGCTTCTGCACCTGGCCCCTCTCTTAAATAAACTCTAGTGTGTGGCCTTGATAGTGTATATTTGCTTTCACGTGCAGAACTAACAGATTGTACTAAAATTCCAGAATACAGGCAGAGAATAATCACAAACACATGTGAAAGCCTCAAAAAATAATTATTTCATATGCTTACCAAGAAATATTGACAAATCTTAAGAAAATGAAAATCTCTTACCATTTGATAGAAGTTTATGTGATGGGTAAAATTTTTGGACAATAAATTAATCTGAAAATTTGGCTTAATTAAAATACTGCTGAATGTACTAAGGGAATAAAAACAAGGAAAATCTTAATTGTAGCATCATTATTACCTTATAATACTCTCTCTCTCTCTCTGTCACACACACACACACACACTCACACTACAGTTGAGAGAAGAATGGAGTGACTATTGTCATTTTTCTAATTCTCCCATGCTTAGAAATGATCACTTCACAGTTTAGATGTAAAAGATTACAACATCGGAATTGTGTTGCAATGCCCTGATTGAAAAATTGTCTGAACAAGTGCCATTCCAGTTGGCTTAAAATATGAAAAGACTTTGCCAATCAGAATATACTTTTGCTTCCAGAGAATATATATTTTATGGACAGAAGACCTGCTGAATGTCATCAATCTCATGTGGTACTTATTGGCTTATGCAATTCTGAGAGACGAAGCACATTGCTTGCCAAATTCAACTGCAAGATATAATTTTCCAATGATGTATAATCATAGACTAAACATACAGAAGAATACACTTCATAGTTTGGATGAAGAAGTTGGAAAAATCAAGGCATTTGAAGCTTGAAATAATTGGAGACCTACAGAGTTTCTTGGCATAAATAGAAATATGTATATACATATATATGTAATACTGGGCCTTTGCAAGCAAGGGAAAAATAAGAGATGAAGGCTGTCTCTGAGGACAGTGTAAATACAAATAATTTAGTAGATTAATAACTTGAATCTCACAGACAAGCCAAGATCATTTTTAATATAGGCTATCTGTTCTTATGAAAGAAATTTTCAATCAACTATAGAGAAACACCAGTAGAGGCTTGCTGCTGTCTGAGTAAATACAATATATAAATGATTATATTCTTACTTCATTGGGTCATAAATAAATTAAAAACAATGTATTTGTCTCTATTTGTTTATATTCACTTGTATATGAATGTGTGCACAGCTATATATTTATAACTTAAATTTCATTTTAACTCATCTGTTTAAAAAGAGAGTTTCTTCTAAAAGAATAGGTTGTTCTCAAATTAGCTGCCCTTCTTCCTCAGTTTCCTGCATACTGGAATTATGAACCCATTTGATTATAGACATGGACCAATGCACCTGATTCTAGTTGTGTTTTCATACTCTTACCACTGGAGTTAGTTGGTGAAGAAGAGAAATGGAATCAACTTGATTCCAAAAGTAGTATCACATAGTGTTGAATAAACATAGACTGATACAGGATAATTGAAATGTAAAAACTTCAGAAGAAAGAATGAAAAGCAATATATATAGATCCATAATTCATAAAATGGAAAGTGCATCACCTAATGAACATGTATTATAAGAATGCAATTTACTTATTACAATGAAAGAAACAATGGGGTAAAATGTAAGATACACCAGATTTTGTTGACTTCCTATGGGAAGTCCTATTCTCTTTAAGAAGTGAAAGGTAATGTTTTGGCGGGGGGGGGGAAGCTGGGGAGTGAATGGGAGGAAAGGAGGGAGAGGGAACTGTGGTAGGTATGTAAAAAACTTTTAAATAAAAAAAGTCAAAATACTGATGTAAAGTTCACATTCTAACAGAGAACTAAAGCCAAGTATAGTGATAAATAGTGAGAATGAAACATTGTACACTGCAGTGTGCTTAAATAAAATAAGAGATACTTGGGTTTGGCTATAGGCATCTTCTAGATCATCACTATTCAACATGTGGTTTAAACACTCCAAAGAGGGTGAGGTGGATGCAGATATTTGGTGTGTTTAGAAACTTCCATAGCAAGTAGAATAGCTTAAACTTCCTAAAATGTCATTTTCTGATAATTTAGTTTAATTGCATTTTATAAAACTCAGCACGAACTGAAAAATGGAAGTTCTATTATTAAAAAATTTTAAAATGAAAATCATTACCTTAGTAAAGTATATGTAAATGTGTATGTTATTATAATTACTCAAATGAGACTTGTATGTGGAAAATGACAAAAAAACCCCATATTTAGTTATTCTAAGAAAAGAAGAAAGCTTTCTTTGAGTGAGAGACAATGAGTTCTCCTCTGGGATAGCACAGTCAATGCTTTAATTATGTTTGCCTCACTTTTATCTACTCATTGCTCTCCAAACATAACACTGTTAAAAGAATATCAATATGAAAGACTTGTACATCCAAAGTTAGAAAATTTTAAATAACTTGCTATCTAATGTGTTTTTTTCTATTATTTATCTACTGCATTGGAAAATTAGGATATTAGTGATGTGGGATATCTTCTGTAAGATGTAAGTATGTGTTCCTACCATTGGTTAATAAAGAAGCTGTTTGGCCTATGGTAAAACAGCTTACAGCCAGGTAGGAAGTCCAAAAGAGATAAAAGGGAAAAAGGGCAAAGTCAGGACAGAGCAGGATGTAATGGAACACAGGTAAGTCATGAGCCACATCACAAAACATAGATCAATAGAAATGGGTTAAGATACAAGAGCTAGGTAGCAAGAAGCCTGAGCCATAGACCAAAGAGTTTGTAATTAATATAAGTCTCTGTGTGCTTATTTGGAGTTAAGTGGCTGTGAGACATAAGAAACTATTTGGCTACATATTAGAAACTTGGTCACTAAACCACTTTGAAAATTTTTGGAAAATTTGGGCCCAAATAAGGAATATCAGATATATATGCCCATGTTTTGTATGTAGCTCAATAGTAGGGCAATTTGTCTTTTGCATGTGTGTGTTGAACCATCAGCATGTCAAGAAATTGTTTGCTAATATGTTATTATAATGTAACAAAGTGAAAGAAAACAAGTTCAAGCTTAATAACAAAATGGCATATGAACAAACACATTGAAGAGAAAACTATTATGCTATGGGACAATATGATACACTAGAAAATATACAATTTTTAAAATAAGCAGTTTTTTTTTCATTGAAATTTTTTCAGAAAAATAAAGTACACTATGAAAAATTTTTTGGCTTTGTTTGTATGGCATTTCTCTTTTATGGCACCAGACTGAATATGAATCAGTTTGTCTACTTGGTGTCTTTTTTGAATATACATTTACTTCATTTCATTTTGAAAGGGTACATATGACACAGATCCAGGAAAATACATTTTTATGAGCAAATGAAAATGATGAATAATAGATTCTTTTTAGAAATTATTTGAAAGTAGAATTTTTACTTCTGTCAAAACTTCCAGATTTGTGGGAAGTAGTTGGCTGCCATTTAACTCCTTTTTAGGAATGAATGATAGTAGCTTGAAGGAAAATGAGTCTAAAACATTGATAAAATCTTGGTGTCATTCATATCTTACTTGAAAGCAGCCATTTTAACACATTTTCCAGTATATTATGGTGTAAAGTCTACGGTTGAGGGCATCTTTAGCTCACACAGCATAACTGAGGATTTAGCCTATTTATATTTAACAAGAAAGAACTATGAGCTGTTAGAAAGACAATCAAGACACTTGAAATTTAGAACTATTTTATCTTTGCCATATAGCATTTATAAATGGCTTGGAAGATGTTATGAAAAATTTAGCATTATTTTCAACTAGTATTTCTGAAAAGTTTCTCAATAAAACTTGGAAACAATTCATTGTACAACATAATCATGATTTTTGAAGATATTAACCAGAGAGAAGAAAAGTAAAATGTGATAACTTTTCATAGCTGTGATTACATGTGAGATAAATTAAAAGATGCTCCAAGAACAAAGTTGGATTTTACTCACAGTTTCAAATGGCTGGCTCATAGTTATTTGGTCTCATTGCTCTATGATTATACTAGGGCTGAATATACTGATGAGGATGAATACTGGAAGAGAGCTTCTGGGGTGTGTGTATGTGTCCAGAAAGAGAAAGAAAAATGGGAGTTGAAAGTAGCCAGTCTCAGAACATTCTTTAGAGTCATGTCACCAAACTTTACATTCTTCCAAGCAGATTTTCCCTCCTGGACTTCCCACCAATTACTTACAGAATGGTAAATTGCCAATCAGTCACTGGTTGATACATTAGTGAGTTTAGCTTCTTATCACTTCTTCACCAAGGGAGGAGAACTCTAACATAGAAGGTTTAAAAACTGATTCCAAGTGCAAAACTCTAACAGAAAGACAGCAAGCTAAATCCAAAGGTACTAATAAATAATTGGCTGAATGTTTGTGAAAAAGTTGCTTATGTGAGCTATAGCTCCCTGGTAAGACACCTTAGGGGAAAAAGTTAATTATTTGATACTATTCTAGATTTAGACTGATGATTCTATTACATTACTGTGGAGCTTGCCTAGGTAGTAATCCACAGAACTGCACAAACTAGATTTGGTGGCATAGGCTTGAAATCTAAGCACTTGGGAGATAGACACAAGATGAACTGAAACTCAAGGTCCTCTTGGGCCACTTAGTGACTTTGATTTCAGCTTAGGTTACATGAGACTTTGTGCCCAAATTCACTGCTGTGAAAAATTTCAGACTTTTGAAACAAATTAATCATTGTAAAGTACATTTGAAACAAAAAAATTATATGAATATTTAGGAATAAGGAGGAAGGTTTTCAACAACCCCTAAATTACGAAGAATAGATATTAAGTCATTGGCTAGGAAATGTGTGAGTTTGGCTCCCAAACACACACATATATAAGTTGGGTATATTACACCTGGGACAGGAGAGAGGAGAGCAAGGTAGGTGGATTCCAGGAGCTCTAGACAGACAGAGATTTCCATTTTAACTGAAGAAACACAGTCCTAAAAACATAAGGTGTGGAGCAAGAGAAAAATCACCTGATTTCCAACTACAATCTACAAAGTACCATCTACACATGTACATATGTTCAAACACACACACACACACACACACACAAACACACAAAACACACTAAAGCCTTTCCCTAGGCCATGTCATGCTCACATTTATCCTCTGTGCTTCATTAAGAGAACTCAAGTCAATCTAAAGTTGCTGTTATTATTGAAATGGGCTGTCTATGTGGTGGACCAAATAGAAAAATTAATTTCAAACCCCACAAAAATAAGCTCATTAATAGTTTTAAAGTTATGTGGTAGGTAGAATTGAAGCAATGAGAAGTAGTTTGAAACAGATAAAGATTTACAAATAAAATAAATGATTTTTTTCGCTTTCTTGCCCTAAAACAGGGCTGCATACTGTAATAAATGAATTCTTAATCTCAAATGAAGGGGTTAAATACCAAATTACATACAACTACAGAAAAACCCCCTTAAAATAATTAAAGCAATTTCTAGCCACAGAGGTTGCAGAGAGAAATGTAAAAATCCATGTGTTAAAGACCAGGGGAGGGCAAAGCTGTATCACAGATGCAGAACACCAGAGAAAATAAGTGAAGAAGAGAAGGGAACATTAGAAAATAGCAGTTTCCAAGCAAAGAAGATTCAAAAGTAAAGCAAAACAAAGGAAGTTTTCCAACAATCCCTCACATTTGACACTATTATCAAAGTCAAACTGCAGAACTACATAGTAGCCACAGATAGGTGGTTGATTATGAAACAAGATTGGGAATTACAGTGTGGATCCAGTCTTTCTTGTGAATGATGAAATCAGAAGTTCATTTGTATTCTACTTTTATTCAGTTCTAGAAAGAAAAAGAGATGTGCTACATGCAGGCATGCAGGTGATACTTAGAGTTCCTACGTGCCACCCATCACATAGACAACCAGGTAGTGTCTGTGTGAGACAGCTCCTTCTTACAGGTGGTCTGGAAGCATCTCAGCTAGTATACACACACACACACACACACACACACACACATACACACACACACACACAAACAAACAAAAACCAGTTACTGGAGATAAAGGAACAGAATTAGTTACTGACATGGCCATTGACATGGAAAGTCATGTCATTTTTGAAATATTTTGTGGATTACTCAGAAGAATTTGCTTTACAAAGACAACAGCTAGCTAGTCACAGAAACTTCTCTAATCCTCCTTAACAAAGCTCACTGACTATGCCACAAAAGATGAGGATACCTTTAAGTTACCTAACCACATCTCAATAGATATCTTAAGAACATTTTCAAGAATAATAAAATATAAGAAAGTGCCCAAATCTTATATAGGTAATTTTTCTCTATTACCTCTAATGAAGCAGTACAGAACATCAGGAATATATAAAACTTTTCATTATTATAAGTGGAAAATTCAAAACTAGACAATGAGGTCTAGCCTACAAATGCAGAGATGATAGTATAAGGAGACAGATACATTAATGTCATGGTACTAACTACAACGTATGTATATATTGACACTTAGGATGAACGTTATATACAAAGATAAAAAGCTTCATACAAAAACCAAACTGAATTTGTAGGAGAAAATGACAATGTATGTGATAGCAATAAAAACTAATGAAGACATTGAAAAGCTAAAGATTGTTGACCTTGAAGATACACTCACTAAAGAAACAAGCAAAAAAATGAACCAAAGAAGAGAAAATATAACAGTTTCCAAAGTGTTATCAAAGGCTGTAACAACTGCAAATAACATCACAAAAATGATTTTCTTGAGTCTATAGTAGAATGCCCATAAAAGTAATCTCTTTTTTAAAAATTAGGATTTTAATTTAAATTTAGAAAACCAGGAAGCTCTAAGATCCCCAATCCAACACCTGACTCAGTCTTGAGGTTGGAGGGAGACAACTGGATCTGCCAGGAGTGGAGACTGAACTAAGCAATATTGAGACAGTGGGATCTTGGGATCGCCTGCTGCCTGCCCAGGGAGGGGATGGGGAGTTGGGAGAAGAGAGAATGACCTGATGTGGTGGCAGGGGGAAGGGACCTTGAATAAGGATCTACGAAGATAGAAAGTGTGACTTCTTTGTTCATAATAGCAAAATAAATAAAATTTTCCCACCAGAAAATAAAGATTCCCAATCCTGTCTACATAGCAATTTTACATATTTGCAGAGGCTTCCCTGTATCCCACTGCTGAATTCACAAAAATATTAGCAGGAAGGAAAGCTGAGGCACTGCTACCACACACTGTTGTTAGAAACCAATCCTGTGGCTATACCTACAAGCCCAGGATGTCTGATGCAGAGCTGCCTGCATCGCCCTGGTGCAGGAATGCACACCTATTTTCATGTTGCTTGTACTATATTGTAGTACTCATAACTCCATTTATAGAGCTATGTTCAATGTTTGGCCACAGCCTTTCAAACACAGCAGGATCATTAGCTCTTAGTACATATTGTGTTGGAGATAGCTTATATTCTAGGTTTCAAAATGATTATAGAATGGAAAAATTATATGACTTAAATTTACAATTTTTTCACTCTTCTCAGTCTCTTAAAACATTCTTACAATTTTTTTTTGCAAAAATTTGGGGCATATAATTTATAATTTTGCTCTCATAAAAATGTAAATATAATTTTTAGATACAAGAAATATGTGTTTTGTTTGTTCACAGGAAACACTGAATGAGTATTGCTAGAGAGACAATAATAACATTATTTTTTTGTTGATCAACTATTCAATTTTTTAAATTTAGTTTGCATTGCTATTTTAAAAATAATTCTCTCTCTCTCTCTCTCTCTCTCTCTCTCTCTCTCTCTCTCTCTCTGTCTCTCTCTCTGTATGTGTGCTTCGTGTGTATGTATTTTGTGTATGTGTGTTTCATATGGTGGTCTTCAGAGGACAAATTTTGAAATTTTCTTCTCTACGATCATTTTCCCAAATGGGGTTATAGTTTAGTTGGTGAATTGGTTGTTTAGAACGTTGAAGTCTTGGGTTCCAGGCCCAGTTACACCTAAACATGATATGATTGTATATGTCTACAGCAAGTGGTCAGAAGTTGAAGATTTTCCTTAGTTACAGGGAAAGTCTATTGCCTGTATGGTTTCCAACAAACCCTCTTCCAAACAATAAATATAAAAAATAGTTTCCAAAGTGAAGTACACAAAATATACCCAAATATATACACAGTAAAGCTATATATCACAAAAATACACAGTAAAGCTATAAATCTTCAAAATACAAATAAACACAGATCTGACCTAGATAGCTTTTCACTCAATATAAGCTAATGAAAATTAACTGTTCAATAAGCATTATTAGTTCTTTCAGTTTATATGGAAAATTAGAGTAAGTGAAAGCCATAGCTGGAAGAGATATTGGGAATTATCTGGATCAATTTTATGTTTTGCATTATAAGACTTGAAATCAAGGATTAAGTGTGAAAATTGAGTTCACTAAGAGCGACTTGGCACTGAAAAAAAATAAATAAAACAGAATTTGGGATTCCTGCGGCCAGTGCTTACTCTGTGACATGAGTATGTTTCACTATGTTTGTTCTCTGAATCCAAAAATATGAATGTGCACAAAGCAAGAATATAGTATTGAAAAACATGAGCAGGGAAATTGAATAAGGACACTTCTATGAATATGTTGTTTGCCATGTTGGGAAATGTGGTGAATATTGTCTATAACATGGGGTGGCTCCTTTAGCATGCAGAAAAAAACTGTTTGAGCAGAGTGAATTTTACTTTCTGAGCTGAAAATAATTTAGCAACAATAACACATTTTCCTAATAAGAAATATGGCTATATGGAAATACAGAATCCAGACAGTAAAGATGCAGTGGTTGTTGGGTTGGGATGAATTGCTCAGATGAGACATTCTACTTGTAAAATTGAAATGTTTCACTTGTAAAAGTGATGTGTGCTTGGGAAATAAAATCCAGGCATTCGATTGGGTGATAAAAATGTCAAGCTCTGTGCTGCTGTGTTGAAAGATGAAAAGGAAAACAAATCAATGAGATTCAATAAGAAAATGTTTAAAGTAGAAACTTCTAATTACATTAAATCATCTCTTTCTAAAATACAAATTTCATACTAAATAACTTTTCATATATATTTAATAGTGCAGTGAATTTTGAAAATATATACAATTTTGAAAAGGGATATATAATGTAATTTTTGAAAATAAAAATATCTGTGAAGATGTTTCTATGTAATTGAGACAACACATAAGCCAAGAAGATGCATTTTCCTTTAGGCTACTTGTAGCAAAAGTATTGTTCATTTAATGTTCCACCATTAATCACTGGAAGCATATGTCCAATGAGGGATAATACATTTTTTAAACAGATGCAATAATTTATGTAACATAAAACCACATGTTCATAAAATTTGCTTGTTAGTCCAAAGGTATGCATTGAGCAATGACTGTATTTTCAGACAGTAGATTTGATTCAAATATGACAGTAGTTCTGGTGTTGTGCTAACACTCTCCTAAAATCTACAGCCACGTGAGCAAGACACGACCATCAGTAAGAGGCATGCTTTATAAAACTGCAAATTACTAGGTCAAGAAGAACATTATGAATATTATACAGATTAAACACATGAGTTAACCAAGAAAAGGAGAGATTTCTTCTATGCCTAAAGGATGATAGATTGTGTGAAAACCTTAGTTTAAGTAAGATCACAGCAGCATAAGATCCTAGAGTGGAAGTGACTGAGCATTTTAAAGGGGCCTGAGGAGTGTTTTATAAATTTGTAGTGATCAAACACATTGTAAGCAGTTAATATAAACTAATAGCACAACACATTTTTTATTTTATTTTTATTATGAATAAAGTCATTTTTTTTATCAGTGTATATCCTTGTTCAAGCTCCCTCCCTCCCTCTTACCCCTTCCAGTCACTCTCTTTTCTCCACATCTCTTTATCTCCTCCCCAGCAAGAGCAGGATGTCCCAAGATGGCTTTGTTCAGCACCAACTCCTGGCAGATCCACTTTCCTCACCCCAACATCAAGACTGGGTCAGGTGTTCCTCTGCAGGGAGTTGGATCCAAGGTGCCAGTCCAAGGTCTTTCAGATCCCAAGCTGTTCAGTGGTTGTGGTTTGTAGCTTGGACATGTTTTGCTTTTTGCTTTTTTGTTTAGAGTCCACTAATGCGTGAGTACATCCCCTGCTTATCTTTCTGGGTTTGTGATACCTCACTCAGGAGGATATTCTCCAAATCCATCCATTTGCCTGCAAATTTTAGGATATCATTTTTTCTTACTGTTGAGTAGTACTCCATTGTGAAGATGTACCACAGTTTGTTAATCCATTCTTCAGTTGAGGGGCATCAAGGTTGTTTCCAGGTTCTAGCTATTATGAATAATGTTGCTATGAACATAGTGCAGCTAATGCCTTTACAGTGCAAATGAGCATTTTTAGTGCCCAGTAGTGGTATTACTAGATCCTTGGGGAGATTGATTCCCAGTTTTCTGAGAAACTGCCATACTGCATTTCGCAGTGGCTGAACAAGCTTATACTCCCAACAACAATGGAGTAGTGTTCCCCTTGTTTCACAACCTCTCCACCATAGGCTGTCATCTGTGATTTTTATCTTAGCCAATCTAACAGGTGTTAGGTGGTATCTCAAAGTTGTTTTGATTTGCATTTCTCTGATGGCTAAAAATGCACAACACATTTTAAGAAAATAGAAGATGATTTAATGCCATAATTAATTCATCAAAATACCCTTTAATAATTTTGAAAATAAAATATAAAAAGCTGGTAAGCTATTGTATAATCTTGGTGAATCAGGCTGCTGCCAAGCATGCCCAAGCGGCAAACCACAACCACTGAACAGCTTGGGATCTGAAACACCTTGGACTGACCCTTCGTATCCCTCTCCAACCCTAGGAACACCTGACTCACTCTTGAGGGACGGGGGACAAAACTGGATTTGCCAGGAGTGGAGACTGATCCAAGCATTATTGGGTCAGTGGGACCATAGGACTGTCTGCTCCCTGCCCAGGGACGGGATGGGGAGTTGCGGAGAAGAAAAAATGACCTGATGTGGCAGGAGGGGGAAGGGACCTTGAAAAAGGACATACAGGGACGGAAAAAAAATTCAGAGGGAAAGCTGAACACAAAGTAAATATATGTGTAGCAATCTTAAGAAAAAAGAAGAAGAGAGATAAATTGAGAAGATACATTCAACACAATGATGGGAAGGTGGACTGATGTGAAATAGTCATGAAGGCAGACAATGTTTTGAAGATCATTTCTAGGCTTTAAAGTTTAGGAAAAGGTAGCTGAAGATAGAATTTGCTAATAAGTAAAGTGTAAGCAATTAAGAATTAAGAACAGAAAAAGATAACTTTGGAGTGAGGAGCAAAGCTGTGGTTTGAGCATCTTAAATTTACTTTCCTTGAACAGCACAAACTGAAAAGTCAACTAGGCAATGAGACTTATAAATTTAAAATTTTGGAAAATATTGATAGAAACTACAAGTCTGGGTAGCTTCAATGCCTGTGAGTAGACTGTAAAGCTACTGAAATAGGTGGCATCACTGGAACACAGGAGAAAGAAAGTCTGGACAAAGTCTAATGAACAAATGATGCTGAGGCCCTTCAGTCTACTTTTTGACAGGAGATGGTAGCTTCTAGCAGTTTGATGCCAACTGTGATAATCTTGGAACAAATCACACTCAGATTAAAAGACAAGGCAAGATTGTTTCACAAAATTAAATATTATTAACAAAAAATGTTCAGAAAACTGCTATAAAGATGATGAAACCAGGGCATGCATACATGGAATTTATAGGGTTTCTTTGTTTTTGTTTTTGAGAATTATTGAAGATAACCTGACTTGATCTTTTGGGCAGAATTTAAGGTAGCATATTAACAAAGCAAAACCATCATCACTAGATTTAATAGACAGAGAAATGTTAAAAGCTTATAGATTTTGTATTTGATTATGTGTGTGTCCCTCTGGATTTGTACATTCTCTGCCTACCTACCATTTCCTTCAAAATTACATGTGTGACATAAACTAAGAACTTAGTGCTAAATAATTTTTATTATAGATTCACCTTACTATAGAGTTTATTTTGGTACAACTTCTATGTATGCAGTAGAAGAAAGCAAAAGTGTAAACTTTCTCTATATGCTCACTAGTATTCCTGTTTTAGAAAAAACTATTCCCTAATTTAGAAACAATATGGTTTCAAACTGATGTTATAAACACTATAATTTGTAGTCACTAGAAGTGCTAAAACCAAAAAATTGTAATGATTAATTTCACCAACTCATAGGATAAGCATAGTGTCTTTCATAAATGATAACTATAAACATGTTTGTCATGAAACATCTAAATAATCACAAGAAGACAGGGAAAAATAAATATATTTTAAAAATGTTATCTGTGGTAAATACAGGGCATTTATTCTTTATTTATCTTTTATTATGAAGCACATAAAGTAGAACTGTGTACCCTTATATGCATTCAAAAACAGCTTTCTTCAAAGTCACTGTCTTATTTTAGATTAAGGACTTCTCCACCACTGCCTCCTATTAAGGGAAATAACACCAAATTATTTTTCACCCAGAGATGATCACAAATTTATGATCATCTATATGTGAACAGTTCTTCGAAAGTGCTGAAGCTAACTGTCCAGCCATACCTGACATATACTATCTCATTCATATGTGAAGGCCATCTTGAGAACTATACACAATCAAAGACAATAGAACCACCAAGACAACCAGACTTTAGAGTTATGCCTTTGGAGAACAAGAAAGAAAAAAAACAAGCCAACAAAAGTGCTCAGAGATATGGATAAAAGGGAAGAATTCATTTCCTAGTTTAGGCTCTGTAATAGCTGTTTGGGCTTCTTTCTTTGGTTGCCCTGATATTTACTGGGTTATCACCAAGTATCACCATGACAGTCTACTAAAGTTTACTGGAATCTGTTAATATCTTTCAGCTAAAGAAAGAAATTGTATGCAGAGAATGTCTCTTACTATGTGTATAGACAGAGTTTTAGGGGCTATTGATAAGGACAGTGGCTAATCCTACACTTGAAAAGTCACCTGTCCAAGATTCTGAGCATGAGCTTGCAGCTGTGGCACTGTTTTGCAAGCGGTTGAAGCCTTTGGATCTGGTATGTAGCTAGTAGACACAGTGCTGTAGGAGGACTAAGGGTTATGGCTATGGTCTTGGGCCCTACCAAAAATCTCTGTTTTGTGGCCAGTGCCAGGCAACAAGCCACACTATCAGCCCTACTGCATAGAGCCATAGCACTCATGCTCTTTATTTTCTGCAATAGATTGCATTTTTCTTAACATTGGCTAAAAATGAACATCTTACTCAAGTTACTTCTGTCTGGCATCTGCTGATAGTGAGAAAAGAATCTCACACAACTATCATTTGATTTTATTTTTAATTATACAGACTAGAAGGTATCATGAGTGACAGAGTACATTCACAAACTGAGCATTACATATCCATCAAAAATAGGTATAATGAATAAGAAAGACTGAGTCTATTTAGCTTGAAGAATTTATATTGTTGTTTCACTTGATATGAATTAGTCAAAGCTAGCTTTCTTTATGTGATGAATATTTATGCTATTTTAACTTTAAACTACTTTAAATTAAAAATCATGTTAAAATCAGAATATCAAGTCATATAAGAAAGAGAAAACACATGCAAATAAACATGAGGAACATAATAAAATGTTATCATAGAGTATATTATATCTAATTAACTAGTAGCATATACTCATACAGCGCAAGTAAATTTTTATAATAGCAGACAGGAATTCATTAAAATATTCTCACTATTTTGCCTATATATTTTTTCACAATGTTTAAAGGTAACATTTTGTGCAGAATATCTGATATGTGGTCTGTAAGAGTTTAAATCAGCTACCTATAACTATAAAAGTGTAAAATTATCCTGCTTTTTTATTGAAAATGATATATTTAGCTGCTACTGTGTTTTATTTTGTCACAAAGATTAAATGTGACAAAGCAAACTCACCCCCTCTCCATTGTTTACTAAATTTTCACTAAATGTTTACTAAATCCAAGTAGAAAAAAGAGAGAATCAATCCATGTAAGTGGATTCAAAATCAAAAGTATGGGTCAATAATAGGTAGCAGTTCATAAGAGAAAAAAGGAACATGATACTGAACTAGTTAGTTAATGTGGGTGTTAGTCATCAATTTAATATGAATACACCATGACATGCTAAGTTATAATATGAAAAATGTTGCAAAATACCAACTAAAGGACAAAAGCTCCCTACAAATGTATATATTTAGCATGGTATTATAATTAGTGTGAAATAACAAACATTAGAGGAGAATCTATGGAAATAGAATCATCAATTAAACAGCAAAAGCATCATTCTGTATTGTTTTAAAAGACTCATAGCTGATATTAATTCTTAGAAACATTTTCACATCCAATATTAAAACAATGATCATAATTTTATACCTAGCATTAT
The DNA here is from genome assembly GCA_004025045.1 of Sigmodon hispidus. Taxonomy (NCBI): domain Eukaryota; kingdom Metazoa; phylum Chordata; class Mammalia; order Rodentia; family Cricetidae; genus Sigmodon; species Sigmodon hispidus. The sequence continues at coordinate 62,559 of PVIH01001508.1, forward strand.
TCGCATTTAATAGTAGACATGAATGTTTGTGAAGGAAACCTACTAATGTCAACATGTGGTGCTGATTATAATGTGTTGACTCCTACAAAGCATTATTTTACTGAACATTGTTTTTAAAGCCTCAGAAATCCTTCACACCATACCTTCTGTGGCTGAGGGCTACACAAACATTGTCCTATTCTATCACAATGATTTTGTACACAAAATACTTTATATAAAATATTTATAATTTAAAATGAAATTTTTATTCAGCTGTATTCTCAGGGATTGTATACAATTAGAGGCTTTAGGTTGGTATTATTTTGATTCATATACCAATCATAACTAGAGAGAAGTCAAACAATTACCTTTTATGATAATGATTCCTGCAGCTTAGAAGACTATCATGTAGTATGGTGTCCTAAAATTATCTCTCTTTGGAATGGATAAGATGTATAGTAACATAAAATGTCCTGGGTCGGGGAGATGATTACTGGCTAAGAGCATTTGCAGTACAATACTGATTCCATAAGTTTGATGCCTAGATCCTAGGAAAAGCAAAGAGCCAACTCCTTTGTGCTCTTCCTTGATAACTCCCTAGCCCTTGTACTGTGGGACCCACTATTAGACAGACATATTCCATATTAACATACCCAAAAATAAACTAAAGAATTTAATAAAATGTAATCATTATATTGAAATACTATGTATTTTGATTCTTTAAATTCTATAGAAATCTATCTCAGTTACTTACAAAACTAATTTGACATTTTCTTTTGTCTATTTGTGAACTTATGTTACAGTTTGCTTGTTATGCTACTGTTTGCTGGATAGGAATAAAGCAAAAAGGTATGATGAGTAAATCTGTGTTGCCTACAGATGAAACTGTCGCTCTGCCAATCATTTTTCCACAAAGAATCTAAAACATGACACAGAGAAAGTTTTCTAATAGTCCAATTTAACTCTATATACACCTTAATGCAAAAATTTATGGTGCTGAATACTAAAGTCAGAAAATGATGGTTGGACGTTAAAATAAGACTGCATCTGAAGTATTTTTTATACTAAGTGTATTCCTGTAATGAGATAATTTCTTACAAAGATAGGCTTGTGTCTTTATGATAGAGATGCACATAATGACAGCAGTGTCTGAGCAGTGTCTGGAAAGTATAAGGCTGGGGTTTTAATCATCACTGTAATTGTAGAAGTTCATGCTAGCTCAACTGCACACCTATTCTTCATTTGTCCTTAAACTAATTTGTTCTACATATGAATATATATCCCTCATCAATTTAAAGTGCCATCCCTTAGCTATGTGGGTCATTAAAGGGATACATAATGTATGAGTCTAAAAATGCAAACTTAGAGGGGGAAAGCTTTTTAGCCAAGTGTGAAATCATTGCTTCCCAGCTGCCTTCTGAAATTTAATAAAAGTCAAACCAGGATCACAAATGCCCATCAATCAATTATAGTCTTACTCATATATTTTGTTTCGAACTTAGGTGTTTCATTTACAATTTTGACTTCAATATTCATCATTAGAATACCAATGTCAGCGATTTATGACATAACATTATGAAGTTTGGAGATATTTTCCACAGCCTATTGCTTTTTCCAAAAGGCAATTTTGAGGAAGCCATCTCCACTGGTGTACTCACAAGGGTATAACTTGGAATAACAAGATAATGCACATGTTTACTATAACAAGAAATCACAAAACAAGCTAGGTTGTACTTAACACAAATGCAAATACTAAACACTGTTTCTTTAGACTAATGCGCTTTGCTAATACTGTATAAGAATGTGATGAATTTAATGATACTTCAAAAAGGTTTATAGCTATATGGAAGCTGCACTAATCGACATTATTAGTGATTAGGAAATTATTCTGGAGTAATAATCATTTACTGTGTCATTAAATACAATTTTATATTTCACTTCAATTTCAGTTTTTTAAAACCTAATCTTACTTCCAGAGTTTTAAAAATATACGCAAACTGTCAAAATGTATAAGCTTAGAGAATGATAAAAATTCAGAAGAGGCTTAGTTGGCTCTTTTCTTTGATTTTACATGGTGTGGCCAGGCTTAGTTTCATAGGTGGCCTTTGAGAAAACATCTGATTGAGGTGAAGGAGAAAGCCATAAACAACACACAGTGTCAGTAGGCAATTTATGCAGAAATGCCACATCAATGCCTAACCATGATGACATCACAGTAAACATGCACCTCCCATGACAGTCAGAAGAAGATAATGAATCATGAAGTTAAAGATAAAGGAAGGGAGACTCAGGTAGGAATATCACATTTACTGTGAGTCATAATGATGACAAGTTTTTACTCATTGGCTGGCTTATTAATAAGTGAATGACGAGGACGATTTTTCAGTTTGTATTTTTCTTTACAATATATGATACTTTATAAATTTGCTTGATAATTGGCTGCTATGTTTGTTGAATAGACTTTAGGGAACCCTTTCTTCCAGTTTACATTTGAATTTAATCATAAAAAATTTAAGAGCTGATTTTAATAAAGTGTAAGAACCTTAAATAGCTTCCACACCAACATTTTCAACATGCCAAAATTTATTAAAATTAGCTAAAATATATATTTCTGGAAACAGTTTTAAATAATACTTCAGAAATGCTGAAATTGATGAAAAATATAGAACTTTTTTTCATAGTTACAATGGACTCCTAATTAAATTCATGTGTCTTTGAATTCATGGCATACAAGAGGAATGTCAGCTGAATAAGACTGGTGGGGGCATCTGGAGTACCTTCCACCACCATGAACAACTATACCCAGAAAACTTAGCCAATCTGAGGAAAACAAATGACTCATTTGTAAGAATTTTTTTGATTGAAACAGTATCGTCAGAGTTTAGTGGATCCAGTCTTTGGTTTTAAGAGAGAATGTTCTCTAATTTATTCTGGGGAAACCAGTTAAAAAAACAAATTCTTCTAGAAGAACTTGATGAGGAGGTCTCTGTCTTAAATGGCAAAAGAAAATACTTTCGCTGTGATTTTAAGTGTGACAGCCAGCAGTCTTCTAGACAAATTGCCATCATCATTAAATATGGTGACTTTAACTCATATTTTAGAATTTTAGTTTTTCCTGTTTAACTCAAATCATGCCTGTGAGCATCAAAATGGTGCTCAGTCTGGACCACTGTTAGGGTCCTGAGTGGCTACAAACTCTGTACTCCTTATTGAAATACCTTTGGGCATACTAGAATGTGAGCTTTTATGTTACATATCAGGCTACACAAAGATTTGATGACATCTAAACAGGTGGTGAGGACACAGAAATGCATACACAGGCTTTAGGAAAGGAAATCTGCATTACACCTAAGTGTGGGGAACCCTTCTGGGTTCTTTTAAAAATTTTCATCTTAGCTTTGAATATTCTTCAGGAAATTAACAGGAATAAGACATCTAAATTATTTTGTGGCATGCATTTTCTCTAGTTGATTCTCTGAGCATTTCAAAATGTCCCACTCCCCTGGTCTGTTTCATGTCTACAAGTAAAAATTCCCATTGCAGAGATTATTTATCACTAATTATCACAGTTAATGACTGATCACTGAGTTAGGTAAATGAGAAGTCTGCATACATTTTTATGAGATTATTTTCTAAAAAATGTAAAAAGTTAGATTGGTTTAAAATTGTCTATAGTTTGACTAAGCTACTACAGAAAAGAACTAAAGAACTTATTCTAAATATTCAATTGTTGAGGGCAGCCAAGTTCAGAAAAACATTGTTGTAATCTATTTGCAAACTCATTTTATTTAAAAATTGAAGGAGATGAGTTATTTATTTCAAGGACTCATAGCCCACTAGAAAATTATTTTTAACCCCAATTTATTGTAATAAAATCTCTTGTTGCTCATCCTGAAATGTACTCTTTGCCAAATTGTGAGTTTATTCACAGCGGCACTTTTCTACCCTTAGATGTTGTCCTATTTTGTCTTGTTTCACTGAATAATGCAGAACATGAATTCGATTTTATAAAATAACCAGCTATTTGTAATTTTGAACACATATTAAATTTACCACTGAATTAAATCCCTATAAAATTTGTTAAATAAGTCGTTTACCCTCTTTGACTCTTAAAATATTTTTGATCCAAGTCAGTATTTCCCCTTAGTTCTCTCTAATTTTCAGAATTTCCAATTTTCTACAAATATAAGTTCCTTTGATGTATATTTCCATTTCTCTGTTCTGTGCAGCATATCAATTAACACCCACACAAGCAATCCTTGACATCTCAGATCATTTCATAGTGGTAGGTTCCTACAACTTGAATTACTGCAATAAAGTTTAAAAATATTTTTAAGATGCTTGAACATATTGTCAAGATGTGGTCCAGGAAGGAAATACCATTTTATATCAACAGTGCATAACAATGAGTTCTTAAGTTGCAAACTACTTAAGTTTGCCAAAAAATAGAGTATAGTTTTTTTGAAATAACTTCTTACCAAAAATTCTGGAGAAATATCTAAACAGATACACCAAAAGTTTACCATGTATGGATGAGAGATGGTAAATTTGTCATCAAACACAAGAGTACCTGTTGCTCCTCTGGAGAACTCAGATTTGAACCCCATAGCCTATATAATGGCTACCATTTATCTGTATTTCTATTCCCAGGTAGTCTGACAACATTTTCTGTCCTCCATGGAAACCAGGAAAACAGATGTGATAAACAGACCAATAGGTAGGCTGTAAGTATGTTTTGCGTTTGCTGTGTGTGTTAGCCCTGTTAGAGCACGCCCCCCAGGTATAGCGAGCCCCAGTCTACAGATTGTGAACAACAAAGAATAGGCACCCAGGCCTCTCTCTCTCTCTCTCTTTCTCCCTCTCTCTCTCTCTCTCTTTCTCTCTCTCCTTCTCCAGATAGCCAAACTCCCTAAAATAAATTCTCTGTGTGGCACCTGGCAGTGGATGCGTCTCTCCCACTTGCAAAAAACTAACATAGGCAAAGTACCATACCCAGATAAACAAAATAAATGTATATAAATTTATCATGATTATCACTGGGTTCTCATATTAAATAATCTTTTAATTTACCCCTAGATTTGGAAAATTGAAGAGACCAGACTCATCACAATTCTACACTATATCCCTTTTACTGAAATACCACTGATTTTCTCTATGTAATTTGCTATTTAACTTGATGAAGGTCTGTATGAGGATTGTATTTTGTTCCATTGTAAATAATTGACCTGCCTACTAGTTTAATAAAAATGCTAATTGGCTGAAGGCAGACAGAAAGTGTGGGTGAGGCTACCAGCCTAAGGAAACTCTGGGAACATCTCAGAACAGACACAGACACCACAAGGATGTGACAGAGACATGATGAGGAGATAACAGCAGATGTAGAGGAAAGAAGCTGAAATGCTGCTCTAAGAAAAGGTACCGAGTTGCATGACTGAACAGGATAAGAATAATGGGTTATAATAAGGGTTAAGAGTTAGCAACCTATATGCCTGGTCCCTAGGCTGATCAGCATAAAAATAATACAAGCGTGGGTGTGTGATACTTGAGGCTAAGCCAGTCTGGGTCTGAGAGTGGGTCCAAACCTCTGGTCTAGACTGGAAAGTCCAGGCCAGAAACCTATTACAACAAAGCTCCACTCACTCATTATCTTAAGGTCACATTTTCAAATTGCCACTGGATTTGACCCTCACATTTTTATAGCTTTCTTGCTATCAATTTCTTCTGTTTTTTACTTCATACTGTATAGTCACTCTATAGCTTCACTTTGTTTATTCTTTGACCTCTTCTTGTGAGCAAGTGGCTTATTTACAACTGTGAACCATTCAAATTTACTGGTCCTTTTGGCTTTGTGCTCCCCTTTTGTGTGTGTGTGTGTGTGTGTGTGTGTGTGTGTGTGTGTGTGTGTGAATGACAGCTAAGAATGATTATGCTAGTGTATGTAGTAGACTAGGACATATACTAGTAGATAGAATCTAGTAGCCAATACTGTATGTTGCATAGCTCATAGAAAATAGAGAATTATGTGTTAGAGTTCAGGAAGCTGGTTGATCCAATACAAAAATAAATGCCAATATAAAGTGTCCAGTGAACTCTCATTTCTTAGTTTCTAAAAGATGGCCAATTACAATGACCTTATTTCATAGAAAGAGAAGGCATAAGGCTTGGCTCTCTTTTAAAAAGGCACACATTGAACTTTTGATAGATCTCTCTGGTATAATCACCCACTTCTCATTGCTTAAGCATTCTTTAGATAACAGTTTAGGATATACAGGCCTTTAGACCACAACAGGACATATATTACCTTCTGGAAATACAAGGTACATGTTTAGTGTTTCCTAGTAGTTTACATAAAGGCTTTATATAAAATTTTATTCTGTAAGTTGACATATTTTTGTTTGAATTTTACATATTTTGGTTTATGGACAAAGGAAAAGAGATGATGAATTTAAAAGATAAATAATTTTTCAAAAAATGAAAAAGAAACAATATGTTAAAGTTTTATTCTCTCCAGTTCACCACATTTTTCAATGTTAAACAAAATACCAAGAAGAAGGCAACATTTCTAGGTCCTACAAATTTATGTTCATGTGTTTCCTTTCACATTCTGTGATATTTTCCTATTTGTCTTTTGGATCTGGCTTTGAGCAAAGCATTTCAGGAAGAGCTGGGCTGTTAGAAGTATGTTTGGGGTGACTCAGAAATGTGCCTGCTTTGTTTCAGGCTGTCCACACAGTAGCAGACAGGAAGCAGTACTTCTGCAATTAATCTTTTTGATAAACCTATGATACTTTGCAGAACAGAACGATTACCAGTAGTTACTTGCTCTTTCCTTTTATTCTGGCCAATGATTTTGGCCAATGAGCCAGGAGAACTCTGAGTAAAACCTAAAAGGCACTACTGTTATTAGCATTTTCCCTTTATTAGTACCATTGTTTTCTTCAGTTTACTGTGTTTGGATGAGGCAATTTGATGAAAGGGAGACTGAATTATGTGTAATAGTAATGACACACATCTATGCAGCTGCTGCCATTTTAGCCATGTTGTACTATGCTGCACTCATAACAAATGCCTGCTTATAGACTTGTGTACCCTGCTAAAAACAATTGTGGCAAGGCCTAAAGCATGAGAAAGATGCAGAGGATGTTGACCTCTGTTTTCAGAATAGATGATGATGGAGTTGGAGTTTAATAGCTGAATGGCAGGACACTTCTTCCCAGGATCCTCCAGCAATGACTCATATTTTTCCAGCTCTGAGCAATCTAAGCTTTGTCCGTGTCACAGCACTCTCTTTAATGATACCCTGATAAAGATATATAAATCTAGAAGATGCTTCCCTTTGTACCAGCCAACAGTTGTTAAAACAAGAAGCATAAATGTAACAGTTCAATATTATTATGTTCTTTGGGATACAAAACTTTGTTATTGAGTTCTCTTTACAGGGGATAAAAATGAGCTCTGGGACATGAGAACATTGAAACTATGTTCAGTTTCCAACCTATCAGGAAAGTAGAAAAATCCAAACAAATGTGACTAAATGTAGTAGTAATAATGACATAGTACATACATGGCTACAAAGAAACCTTGAAGTCCTATATGATATGTGATGACTCTCACAATGAACCTCAGTGTGTTGGAAAGCTACTGTCATCTAGGGAAGTAACAAGGTGGAGTCTGTGGCTTTTAATTGCTGATGTGGGAGATGCTATGATAATTGCCTATTCTTCTGCTTCAAGTAAGTGGAGCCCACAGATTGGTGACCCTTTCCTGGCACTTTCCTCTTGAAACATGTCTGCCTCTATTTCAAAATTATATCCCCTCTTTAACATTTTCCTGATGTAAGAGCAAAGATGGGTGACTAATTACATTGACATTCACTTTTGATCCCAACACACAAGGAAAAATTAAATGTCCTGAGGGAGGAAAAACTTTATTTGGGTTCAGTTGTTTGAGAGCTTCAGTGATTGCAAATGGGAAAGGAAGAAGTAACAGCTCAGTTGATGGTGGCTGCTGTGTGTGGTAGTGGTCATTCCTGTTATATAGATCAGGAAGTAGTGTGAGGCTAGAGTGAAACAATGGTATACTTTTATAGCCTGCTTTTAGTGACATTCTTGCCAGGGAGACTATCTTAGAAGGGCCTCAAAGCCTTCTCAAGTTGAGCTTTCAATAAGTGGGTGAAACAGTCAACATTGAGGTCATTTAAATGCAAACACCAAACTGGACATTCTTTTCAATGACTGATGTTGTATAGTTAACAAGTTTACTTCTTATGCCAAAATTAGAACAAAATTATAATTAGTATTTCTCCTTTGCAGTCTTAATTACTAGAAAAGTCAATTGGATAGGATTGAGAGAGTACTATGCCAGAATTCATTTTGTTTTTCCTAAATTTGGTTACTCCACTTTTTAAAGTAGACCTTCCTTCAATAACAGCTCAAAGACTTGATGTAACCTGGTTTTCCTTGTGTTTTTAATTTACTCATAAGATAGCTATTCAGATTTTTGTCTTTTTTTTCTTCAAGAAACCATGAGGTTTTATGGTTTTTCTAGTAAATTCAAATTTCAACACAATATCAGGCAACAACAAAAACAAAGGAATAATTATTTTAACCAATATTATCTTGGAATCCAGATGTTATTTCACAATTCAGCTAGAATTTTTATCTTCTTTTGAACAAAATAGGGCTAATATTCTCTTTTCATTAGTTTGTTGTCTCACTTTTCATTGAAGTACCTTAGGTAACAAGAACTATATCTTATACATAATAACACAAATATAACTATAAAACTTTGGGATTATACAAAGCAAAATGAGTGCAATTAGAGTGGATATTTTCCAGTATTTTTATTTTCAATTTACTTTGCATAATTAAACTAAATTCACAGGAGGAATTCTTGAGAGGTCAAACACATACCCTACAACACATCCTAAATCAGCTTACATGAAGAGCATTCACCCAAGTGATGACATCAATCAATTTATTAGGTATCAATTTGCAGCCAAGCATTCCCCTAAACTTGTCTAATGTTTTGGCAAGTTACTTGAAAGGACTCAGTAAAAATTTATTAGTGTAGCTTGAAATAGTTTTTGTCCCCGTCTCCATTCTCTGACTCAACAAAGAGAATACTGTTTGCCCTCTGAACATATACATTTTATAGTTTAACATAGAAATGCATAGGCTTGCCAAGAATCACAGCTTTAATGACCCCTTATTAAAACCATTGCCTTGTTTGAGATTTTCTTAAATGTATTTCATCTTCACAGACTGACTCTATTTAAATTTGTCTCATTTTTGTATCAAAGTTTAACTGAAGTAGTGGTTTAGACATATATTTTGTAGCACATTATTTTTTTTCCAAACGATTAAAAAGTAAGTGTTGCAATTATTTGCTATTTATTTTGAAGATATACAAAACATTATCGTTTAAAGAGACATGTAAACATTGAAAGATTTGGAAATACTGAGGCTTTGTGTTTTGACTTATGTATGTTGTTGTGCCTTGTTCTGCTGACATCCTAGAAGCCTGCTCATTTCTGGAGGGAGGTTGTAGACTTGGGGGTGAAGAAGAGTGGGGTGGGGAGAACAAGTGGGAGGTGAGGAAAACTGAGATCAGGATTACTGTACAGGAGAAGAATAAATTTAACAACATTAAGGAAAAAAATTCATTTAAATTTCAATAGTTTTAAATTGGTGCAATAAACACAGTAACAAAATGGGTATATTTTCATGTTATACTGAAAAACTTAAGGTTAAGGTTAGACACTGTTGAAAGACCCAGATCTATGCTAAGCTGATAAGATGTTGTAGTTCATAGAAAAACTTAAAAATAAAATTCATATTCTGACTTAGGAAAAGCAGACTTAAATATTAGCAATTTTTTTGCAAAACAAAAGATGTATTTTCCCACTCGGCCCAAATTGTCAGTGACACACATTATTTCCCTAAATAAATTTTATTGATAGTCTTCATGAGCTGCTCCCTTTTTAGAATATTTTATATATAAAAGTGGGTTTTTTATTTATTTTAATTTCTAATTAATCTGGTCACATTTATTGTCTCTTGCAATACTCAGTCTTTAGCTAAACTGGAGGCATTTTATCAAAATCACAAAACAGAAGAACAATAAACCTCCAAAAATAAAACTAAAATAGAAAACCAAATGACCAGCCTTCCAAACAGCACTCCCCAGATCTGCTGCATGCAATCTACTGTATGGCTTGTTTCTTTGCTTGTTGAATAAGGAGCTTAAAACTTTCACTTTGTCCTAGCCTTTGTAGAACTCATTGACCTCTCAAATCAAATTTTTTTTTATTTTTTCAAATATCTTGATGACCATAAGCAGTCAATATTTGTATGTCAAATTTTCTTTTCAAAAATCATTGAAAAAGAGCAGGTAACACATGATAAAGAAATAAAGTATACTGAGGACTCATTAAAATGTTTACAGGTATTTAGCATTGTTGATCTATTTAGCTATTGTCAACATTGTGAAATCATTAGCTACAGACTTAAGAAGAGATTTAAACTTTAAAGATCTGTGCATCAATGCCAAAGTCTTATTTTTGAATGGACCAAATGCTAAAGAAAAAAACAAATTTGACATTATTTGTTTCTAGGTGTTAAATGTGAAGAAGGAACTGTGAGTATAGTTCATTGGCTAATATGTGAGAGATCGTAGTATTAACTCTGGAACCAACATATAAGTATGGATAGATAGACAGACAGACAGACAGACAGACAGACAGATAGATAGATAGATAGATAGATAGATACTATTTAAATAGTATTTTGAATATCTTCAAATTATAAAGCTAATTATAATTTTCTGCATGATGGTTTATAAGTTAAAACATAGCAAACTCTCCTGAAAATATCATTAAAAAACTGAGTTAATAATCAGTTAAATGTCTTACAGACACAAGAGGACTGATACACAGACTATGGCAGCAGCCACAAGACTTGACCAAGTTCAAGCTAAACTGTGTACCAGCAGTGAGAAGTGGAAGTGAACATGGAGTTTACTAAACACCCCTAAACAAGAAGCTATTTGCAACTGACATACACTGATCAAGGTAAAATTAGCTTGCTTCAATGCAGCTCCAATGGGTATATGAGGCAACCAGACTAGGAGAATTCTTGGAGAGGAAAGGCAGAGTAGCAAATGAGAGCCAGGCACAGAGGAAGCAAAAGGAGAATAATGCACTGAGAAAAAGAAACCAAGCCACGTAGCTAAACATAAATATAATCATGGGTTAATTTAAGCATAAGTGTAGCAAGTAATAAGCCTGAGCCATAGGTCAAAGAGTTTTATATTTTTTAATTAATTTAGTTAATTAATTTATAATTAATATAAGCCTCTGTGTGATTATTTGTGACTAAATTGCTGTAGTACCAGCCAAGTGGGACAGAGAAACTACAACTATGTGTGTGTCTGTGAGTACGATGGAGCATGTGTGAGAGACAGAAGACAATTTGCTTGAATTCATTTTTTCCTTCCACCAAGTGGGCAGGGCATCAGATCAAACACAGGAAATTCAGGAAGTCAAGTACTTTCACTCACTGAGTTGTCTCACAGGCCCAAGCGAATTTTTTCATTAAGTTTTGTTCAGGAGGATGGTTTATCCTAAATGACTGTGGCACCTTCTACTGGTTGTCCAGATAAAAGGAAGTCTAAGGGAAATAAAACCTTAATTTTTATGTGGTGCACTTAATGCTGCCCTCCTGTCATGTTGTCAAGGTTATCTACCCTGTCCATGTCCTGCTTTTCCGTTAACCTACCCTGTTTACACTGTTGCCAGGGTATAAATACCCAGCTTCTGGAGCCTCCCAAGTGGTGAAGAAAAGAGCCTCTCCAGGCCTCCAGGCCTTCACAGTACACTAACACTATTGAGCCATCAAACTTTGTGGACTGACCAGCTACTGGGCTCTCAGACTCTTTAGTTTAAAGACAGACACTGTTGAAAGACCTAGATCTATGCTAAGCTGATAAGTCTCTTTTCAGTACACATTCTCAGTATGCAATCTGTTCCGCTGGAGAAATGATTGGCACAGGCTTCTGCCCCTTTTACTATTTAGAAGATATGGCTGTGTATTTTCTTTGCTCCTTCTTCTGTTTCTTGTCCTATCCTGCCCGTCTCCTTATTCATATTTAAAGCCTCAGTTTGAGATCTTATGTTTTTCTAGATCACCAAATATTTTTCTGTTCCATATGCCGATTACAAACCATATGCTTAAAGGAAATTTCTTTTTCCCCCAATGAAAAGTTCCCATCAACATTTTTCAATATATTTTTTTTTTGGCCATTTTGTGATACAGCTGGAGAATGAGCAAAGGACACAAATTGTTACAGAATTCCAAAACAAACTGCACTTCTTAAAGCACCACCTGGGGCTCTTAATATATGAAGCAGGAAAAGGAAATATGCAAATGCTGATCTCATTTGCATAGAGCTGATTCCACTAATAGTTTTCTTGGGCTTTCTAATGTTTTCACGATTTTCTCTGTATATACTTATCAGGCATTTTTTTCTATTGTCAGAAAAAAACCTCCTATCTTTCAAATGTCCATGTGTTGTCCAAGTGTTGCCGGTGGATACTGAAATTCTGAATCTTCTCTTTAGATAAAAGTTTCCTTGGATAAGTCTACAATTCTTCATAGAAAAGAAACCATTTTTACTGAAAAAAAAATAAACTAGTAATGATCCCACAGCATAACGAGCAGCAGACAAGCAGACTTCTCTGCTTTCACGAGGCTCTTGATTGCCATATGTAGGACATAAAAGTGAAGCAGCAACATCACTTCATGGATGCCATGCTGCAGCTTGCTTCCCTCTGGGCTTGGCCACCACCTTCTGCACAGAGCCAAGGCTGGCTTGCCACTTCTCTAAGTGAAGCCTGCTGTTCATCACCACTCATACTGAAAGCCCCACTTTCTAGGTGTGCTTCATGGTTTTCCATTCAACATTTGTCTTAGCAAAAGATAAGCCGATTCATCTCAAAACACTGAGCTAGAAATTCTCCAGTGGATTCTTCAAACAGGGTTCTGTATTCTTTTTATAAACCCCTAAATCCATAAAAAGAGAAGAAATTTGAGTACCAATAATATCAAATACTGAGGCAGGACTGCTTATTTTCAAAGTCTTGTGAAGATTTAAAGGAGCTCTTTGAATGCATTCTTCATTTTCATTTCTACATCACTTTGAAAGTTTTCTTTCTATTTACTTTCATTTATCCATATAGAACTTTACTATAAATTACCTCCTAATCAAATAGTTTTGAACATATTTAGGCTCACAGAAGTTGGTCTTAATGGGAAAATGATACATGTATGTTAAGTCTCTTTTGTTTCCATTTTCTAACAATTTTACTTTTTTCTTACGAACTTTGTTCTTCACTGTCAAGGTAGATGGACAAATGTGTCTTACTCAAGGGTTAGCACCATGTAGTTACCATAAAATGGTCAGGTCAAAGGAACATATTCTAAAGCAACTCTGTATGAAAAATAACTGCTTTCACCAATCACAACATTGTATATAGCACTTGGTTTCACTTGTCAATAGACCATGTCTTCCAAAATTTGTATCTTGAATAACCATTATCTGGGTATGGAAGCAAGTATTTGCAATCAGAAGACTACAGCAGTAGGGTTGCTTCAAGTATGAGAATAGTGTGGGCTGTGTGGAGAGTTCAAGAGAAACCAAGACTACTTATCAGGATGTTGCCTCCTCTGTAACCACACCTCCAAAAGAGATAGAGTAGCTTTCAGAGAAAAAGTGGATCTTCTGGAAGTGGCTAGTCATGTGGGTTGTCAAGAATGGGGTTAGACCCTAAGTTTGGCCATAGCATTGACAAATGAGCAGTTCAGTGTACTCAGAAGAAAGAGCAGGGATAGGAATAACTCTCAGTGTTGAAGTGCTTGGCTAGTGAATGGGTGATTCTGTGTCCAGTCCCTCGGTCTGATGAAAGGAAGAAACAGGAGGCACTCTACTTTCTGATTCTGAACATGTGCATATACTAGAAAGCTTCCTAAAAATCTGGAATTGTTCATAAGCAGAATGTGGATCCTCTAGTACATTTACCTTAAACTTCCTTTCATTCAGAACTATTAGAGTTACATCCTTTTTCTTTAAGTCATTCTATTTATGATACTATCATTATAATTTTCAGAGTTTGTACATAGGTATCCCTCCTATAATTATAAACATATATGGACATAAAAAGTACCCTCTGAGGTCATTCTTTTTATTTTTAAGCTTGTATCCACATGATCCTAAAGATGAAATAATTTCATAATCTTGCATTAAGATTGTATGCATTCCTCTGCAGGGAAAAGATATTATTCATGTAACACACACATATATTTTAAACCAACTCTTTACTTGATATGTCTAAGTACTGGAAAAAAGGAGTGAATGAAATCCTCATGATACCACTTCTCACAGCACTTGCAGTCTTCAGGAGAGGGGTAAGAAATAAATAAACAAAAAGTTATAACCCATAAGGAAGGTCTTGAAAGTAGAGAATAAGGAACCAAATTCCTGGACCTTAACATAGTTATTTTAAAGGTAGGATAAGTGGAAGCTTCACTGACAAAAAGTGTCTCAGGTGTTTAGCTATATGACACAGTGCCTCACTTCTGCATTGATGGCCTCTGGCAGGGATGTGAACGAAGAAAGACCTGTTTTCTTTAAGGGTCTGGCCACAGGGAGTTTAATTATCCTCGAGTAAGTAAATGAGCAGCATGAATGGTCTTAGATGCTTAGAAAAGGTTTTTTTTTTTTTTTTTTTTTTCCATTTTCAGGTTGGCATTTGTAAAGTCCCATGCACGCAAGTCCATAATATATTTAGAATGTGACAATGCTTTTGTCTCCCATCACTCCATTTACACATTAACTGCTTATTCTTTCCTGTTTTCTTCCTCCAACTTGTGTAACTCTTAGCATGGTTTGTTAGCCAATGAAGGATGTTGGCTAAATTATGATTGATGTAGTCAATACTTCTCCTTTTAAGAATATTATCAATGTAATGTCAGTGCATTTAAATGCATGTCAAAGGCAGTACAACATTGCTCACACACAGCCCAGGAACAGCTTTCTGTCTCTAGCAACCCTGAAAAGAGACATAAATGCCAATATATATATATATATATATATGTATATATATACATGCACACATATGTGTGTGTCTCACATATATATGTGACAATATATCACATATGTCACTGTATATGCATATATATTGACACCATATATTCATATGTATTGACACTATATACTCATATTGACATTATATATGTGTTTGTATGTATCGATCAAAAGTTAAATAAAAGAATTCAAGAAACTAAGCAACAGCAGTTTTTACCAATAGATGTTTCATTGTAGACTCTTCAAACCTATGAACACTTAAAGGTACTAGTTACCCACAAGAAAACATAACATGGTGGTGGAAGCCAATATACTAAACAGAAGTCTTTCTTTTCTCTAGGCTAGTCAACCATATATGTATTTGAATGGAAGAATCTCTATTGGCATTTTAATAGTACAAAATGACATGTAATCTTTTTGTGATTAACATGGAGTTACATGTCAGTGGTAAGTTTAGTTAGCTGGGAAATGAATACGGCACAGGTACATTCAGGTAGTATAGACTTCTCAATGCAAAAGGACTGTATGTTTAAGATCTATATGAATATGCATTTGCCAGCATACATTGTAATCGACTCTGAACACAAAATATGTTAGTATAAGCTACCCATTTGAGCTAACATATATGTATATATATAAAACAAAACAATATAAAGAAATCAATGGTATTGTGATCTAGGTTTTGTACTGTTTTAATTTAAAGGGCCACTAATTTAAGGTTACTTGTTCTTCCAGAATTTTAGTAAGCAAGGCAGTGAGTTAGAGTAATATCCACAATGCTACTGGCTAGAAGATATTTACTGACAATCTACAATGCATTAGCATAACTTTGCTGAGTTGTGAGATGCAAATAGTTTGATAATAAACTTGCTTTTTGTTAAATAATTCCTAATTGCTTTTTGATGCTAACTCCTAAAAAAATATTGTATACAAAATTTATGGTAAAGGCAGAACCATACCTCTCCCACCAAATAGCAGATTCTATTATTTCAGACTTTAATGAACACTAGAAAGTAACTGGATGCTTTATCCACAGAGTGTCTGGCATATTTGCACAATCAAGGTGATTGTGACTTCCTCCCTAATTATCATCTTCAACACAGGTGACAGGACCACAGCAAAGCTCTCTTTGTCCTCCCCCTCCTCCAGATTACTAACCCATACATCAGCTTGAGCAGTTTCATGGGAAGAAGCACATTTTGAAGGAAGGTCAAGGTTTCAAATTTTAGAGCAGGAAGGCTCATCATGCCTCGCCTTCCCTTTGTCCTCCCACCTTATTAACTTATTTTTTTTAAAACATAGAGTGGGAGCAATTAGCCTTGATCTGGACCTCCACCAGGGTTTGCTATCAAATTTCTTTCCTGTTTATGTTTGAGTTACTCAGCAGTTATCTGTGTGCTCTTTGGACGTATAAGACCTATATATTTAGACTCCCTCTGTACAAAGTATGTAATCTTAGCTGACGGGGCTCTGGATTCTATCATTGCATTTTGCTATTTCAATCCTCACAGTAATGAGTAAGAGTAGTAATTCATCGTTAATGCTCTCCTTTTTCTATTTCAGAAAAAAAAAACCTTTTGTTTAAAGATATTCATTGACTGATGTTGAATATACAGTGCCTAATTAGCTTCAATTCAGTGAAACAAAAGTTTGGCCTATAAATAAAACTCTTGCAAGATGATTATAAAGTTGGTTCTGATATAATAATTTCCTCTTCTATATTTCCTGATTTTTCATTTGAGCTATTAACTGGAGAATCACTCACTGGAACATAGAACAATTAGCTGTTATTGATTGAGAATTATAAGAACATGGGGAAAGTTAGTTGTCTACTGATTCATGTGTTGATAGAGTTGACAAGCTTGCAAATGATTTTATCCAGCAAACAGAACTTATGCTTCCTGAAAAACCTACGTTATTTGACCAATACACTTGGGCATTTGTGCTTGCATACCTCTGTTAATTATTTCAAATGCTATAAAGGGAAAGAAGCCCAAATATTATTTCCTTATGTGTTTATATTATTTGTAAACATGTATGTTTCCTATGTTATACAAACTGAAATTTTCTCGTGTATGACTGAAGGAAGGGAGCTACTCTAGCCTGAACTTTTGCTATTCATGGGCTTTTAGGTATCATTTACTCACTTTCTATAATAGAGAGAAAAGCAAAAGCAGACAAATAACTTGCTAAAGATCATAAAGATACTAAAGGAAAACTTTATTAAAATAATTGAACAGTGAGTCATTGGCTCATAATAACTGAACATATTTACAGGACACAAATGTCCAAGGTGAGGATATGCTGTTCCCTCTGGCTTTTTCATCACACCACATATATATGTATGGAAAACAAATTCTTACATCCTGTGTTCAATAGTGCTGTATTAAGTCTTTCAAATAAGTTTTTGTCTTAATTTTTTTATGCTACTCTTTTGAAATTTGCAACAAATAGAACATACTTGAAGCACTGTGAACATATAAAACTTATAACTAAGGGGTTCACCAAAGAGCTGGCAAACAGACTGCATAGAAGTGTTATCTTTCAAACTTCATTTAAAACTTTACATAAATAATAGTTATTTCCAATTAGCCTCATTTTATGTCTTTTGATTACTCCTTCAATTCCATCCCATTCTGAGGCTTACTTGGTTCAATACAACCCAGATATATGCAGGAAGAAGTTTCTAACAAAAGTAGAATTTGTTACTCAGAAATGTTAATTAGTCACTATTACACAAAAAGAAAATAATTAGGTCAGATTAATAAGAGTTATGTTTAATAGAAAGCATTTTCCAACCTGTTGATAGTGTGTCCATTTCCTTCTCAGGGAACTTTTCTGTCTATGTATTAGTTACTTTTCTGTTAGCTATAATAAATCACAATGATCAAGGCAACTTATAAAAGGAAACCCTTACTTGGGATTGTGATTTTAGAGAGTTAGGGGTCCATGATGGCAGAGCAAATGCAATATGGTAGGAATAGCTGGAAGCTCACATCTTGATCCTCAAGCACAAGGCAGAGACAAAGAGAACACTGGAAATAGCATAAGTCCTTTGAAACTACAAAACCAGCTCCTAGGGAATAAAAACTCTTAACAAGGATAAATCCCAATCTGTTCGAAATCCTATTATCAGTTGGAAACCAAGCCTATGGGGTTTAATCTATTTCAAATAATCACAAGCTACAACTTTTGATTATGAAGATAAATTACCAAGAAACAGCTTCTCTTTTAATTAAAAATATATATAGTTGATCAGGTGATAAATTAATTTTGTTTGTTTATCTTGGCAGTATAGCAGGTGCATTGTAGAATGTTTCTAAATACCAACAAAGACATTATTTGATCCTTGTTCTTTTCCTTGGGATCATTTTAGTAGAAAAGTCCTTTAAGGTATTAAATAGAGTACCTAACACATTTGCAAATAATTATATTGATTTTTTCTTTAATATCTCTTTTAAAACAAATTACATAGTATTTGTTGTAACACATAGTCATTGACTGTTAATATTTGCAGAATGAGAATAAGTAGGTCTTCCTAGCAGTGCCTTTTTTCCAAGCAAATAAAAATAAATCTTATGCTTTTTTCACTTTACATGTATGTAAAAACAAACATTTAAAAAGCAGTTGTTTTCTTATCAAAGTTCTCAAGGATATATCATTTTCTTTGGACACAACGTTTCCCTTCAGCAGTAATGAGCTCAGAAATAACAAACATGCTTAGATTAATGTCCCAATTAAGCCACTTTGAGCCGGATATTACAGTAAGGCATTTCTGAAGACCAGTAAGTACATCTACCTCACAAGAAATTATGTCATTAGAGGAAGACATTTCTTCTCCAAATCAAAAAGAATGTATTTATTCCTGAGATAAAATTTGCCCTAATATTTCAATTAGTAACAGAATTATAAAGCCATAATTTTTAATTATAAATATTAATATAAAAATTTTCCAAAGATACTGAGATAAAAATCACTCTTAAATGTTTATTTCCTAAGGAGTACTGAACAAGAAAGGACATTGGAGTGAGATTAAACTTATGTATTTTTTCTTGCTTTTTATACATTTATTTCATTTTAGCAGAGTCCTGTCACTACGAGTATTTGTGTGCACATCTTCAGTGTGCGTGCCTGTTTTAATGTTTGTTTAGATACTACATTACAGAGAGTCTCTTTCTGGAAGGTTTTGTAGCCTGCCGTTCTATTTTTAGAAACAAAACAGTTACATTAGAAACTTTCAGAGGTATTAACACTACCTTAGCTTTTTGTAAAATAGGAAGCAAAAACCAATGATCTTGATATTGCATTAAAATGCTTCCATTTCAATATTCTCTACTTGGGAAGCTTTAATGCCCTTTAAGGCAGGCACTTCCATTCATGTATGTGTCAAACAGAGTAGAATAAAAAGCTGTCATACAACTCCAACCTTAGTTGTGATTTCTCTGGTCTCTTCCTAAACTTAATCTTGATTCTTGTGCAGTAACAGCTCTTATAGAATTATCTTAGGAAACTGCTTATTATAGTCCCCAGTATAAGTAACAGAAGGACAGACAGCATGGGGACCATTGACAAACATGAGCAGGCTGTGGTTTAGAATATTATTCTATTTGGACAGGTCATTGAACCAATCTCCTAGGTTTTGGGGGACTTTTTGTTTTTTTTTTGTTTTTTGTTTTTTTTTTACTTGAAATTGCCACGTCAATGACTGACACATCTGCTTCTCTGTTCAAAATGCTGCTTTGTAGGGAAACAGAATTTTTCTATTTTTAGAGAAGATTGAAAGTTGAAAGAGTATCAAAATATTTAGGATTTCAGGCTGGAGTGACAGACTAAATTTTCAGTCCCAATTAGTTTTCCTAAACACTAAATGTTATATAAGATCAGAAAAGCAAAGAACTACTTGGAGATTTTTTTATTGTGTTTAGGCTTCACATGTTTTTGTTGACTTGTGGCATGTGTTACATGGTATTGAAAGACAGAGGCCCTAAGCCAGTTTTGGGATGCTTCTTTTCTTTACTCATTAAATTAAAGCTCATGTTATGTAAAGATTACATTACATGTTATACAAATTATGTAAAACTTTGTTCTTTACACTAACTACAGTATTGAATTGCCTCTTTAAAAACTTTTTATTCTTTGAAGATTCCTGAGATGTAGTATGTTTTGATTGAATCTACTGTCCTTTCCATGATTTCAAATTCCTGTCCCATTGTCCCTAATACTTTTGATTCTCCGGTATTTTTTTGTTTATTTGTTTTTGTTTTGTTATTTCTTTTTTTTTCCTTTTTTATCATTATGAATAAAGAAGACACATTTTCTATCCTTATATATACTTAATCAATGTCCCTACCCCTCCCACCAATCAGGTCATTCTCTCTTCTACACATCTCTCCATGCCCCCCATGGGCAGGTGGTCCCATGGTCCCACTGTCCCAATATTGCTTAGGTCAGCCTCCACTCCTGGAAATCCAGTTTTCTCCCCCCAACATCAAGACGGAGTCAGGTATTCCTCTAGGGGGAGTGGGATCCAAGGTGTCAGTCTAAGGTGTTTCCAATCCCAAACTGTTCAGTGGTTGTGGTTTGCAGTTTGGACATGCTTTGCTTTTTGCTTTTTTATTTATGTACTAATGAGTGAGTACATCCCCTTCTTATCTTTCTGGGTTTGTGATACCTTGCTCAGGAGGGGATTCTCCAAATCCATCTATTTGCCTGCAAATTTTAGGATATCATTTTTCCTACTGCTGAGTAATACTCCATTGTGTAGATGTACCACAGTTTGTTAATCCATTCTTTAGCTGAGGGGCATCTAGGTTGTTTCCAGGTTCCTGCAATTACAAATAATGCTGCTATGAACATAGTTGAGCTAATACCTTTGGGGTGCAACTATGTGTCTTTAGGGTATATACCCAGAAGTGGTATTGCTGGGTCCTTGGGGAGATTGATTCTCAGTTTTCTAAGAAACCCCCATACTGCATTCCAGAGAGGCTGAACAAGCTTACACTCCCACCAACAATGGAGGAGTGTTCCCCTTGCTCTGCAACCTCTCCAGCATAGGCTGCCGTCTGTGTCTTTTATCTTAGTCAATCTGGTAGGTGTCAGGTGGTATCTCAAAGTTGTTTTGATTTGCATTTCTCTGATGGCTAAATATAATGAGCACTTTTTCAAGTGCCTTTCAGCCATTCATAATTCTTCTGCTGAGAATTCCCTTTTTAGTTCTGAACCCCATTTTTTGATTGGGTTATTCGAGTCTTTGGGCTCTAGTTTCTTGAGTTCTTTATATATCTTAGAGATCAATCCTCTATCACTTGTAGGGTTGGTGAAAATCTTTTCCCATTATGTAGGCTGTCATTTTTTCCTATTGACAGTGTCCTAGGATTTACAGAAGCTTCTCACCTTCAGGAGATCCCACTTATTAATTGTTAACCTTAGTGTCTGTACTGCTGTTATATTGAGGAAGTGGTTGCCTATGCCAATTCATAGAAGTGTATTTCCCACTTTCTTTTCTAACATGTTCCAAGTGCCTGGTTTTATGTTGAGGTCTTTGATCCACTTGGATTTGAGTATTGTGCTGGGTTGACAGGCTTGGATCAATTTGCATTTTTCTACACACTACCATCCAGCTATGCCAACAACATTTGTTAATGATACTATCTTTTTTTCCCATTGAATATTTTGGGCCTCTATGTTGAACATCATGTGTTCATAGGTTTTTGGGTTAATACCCAGATCCTCAATTTGATTCCATTGATCCACAAGTCTGTTTTAATGCCAGTACCAGGATGTTTTTATTACTATAGCTCTATAGTATAACTTGAAGTCAGGGATGGTGATGCCTCCTGAGGTTCTTTTGTTGAGCAAAATTTTTTCGGCAATCTTGGCTTTCCTGTTATTCCAAATGAAGTTGAGTATTGTTCTTTCAGGTCCAAAAATATTGTGTTGAAATTTTGATGGGCAGTGCATTGAATCTGTAGATTGCTTTTGGTAGAATTGCCATTTTTACTATGTTGATCCTACCTATCCAGGAACATGGGAGAGCTTTCCATTTTCTGATATTCTCTTCAATTTCTTTCTTCAGTGATTTAAAGTTTTTGTCAAATAGATCTGTTACTTCTTTGGTTATAATTACTGCAAGGTATTTAATACTACTTGAAGCTATTATAAAGGGTGATGTTTCCCTTATTTATATTTCAGCCCTTCTATCTTTAGTGTATAGAAGGGCTACTGATTTCTTTGAGTTAATCTTCCATCCTGCTACATTGTTGAAGGTGTTTATCAGCCATAGAAGTTGCTTGGAAGAATTTTGTGGGTCACTTATGTATACAATCATATCATTTGCAAATAGAGATAGTTTCACTTCTTCTTTTCCAATTGGTATCCCCTTAATCTCCTTTCATTCTCTTATTGCTTTAGCTAAAATTTCCGGAACCATATTGAATAGATATGGGGAGAGAGGACATCCTTGTGTAGTTTCTGATGTTAGTGGAATTGCTCTGAGTTTTTCTCCATTAAGTTCGATGTTGCCTGTCTCCTTCTTGTAGATTCCCTTTATTATATTGAGATATTGTCCCCATATTCCTGATCTCTCCAGAGCTTTTATTGTAAAGGAGTGTTGGATTTTGTCAAAGGCTTTTTTAGCATATAATAATATGATCATGTGGTTATGTTCCTTCACTTTGTTTATATAATGGATAACATTTACGTTTTTTCCCATATTAAACCAACCCTGCATTTCTGGGATGAAGCCTACTTTAACATGGTGGATGATATTTTTTATATATTGTTGTATGTGGTTTGCCATAATTTTGCTGAGAATTTTAGCATCAATATTCATGAGGGAAATTGTTCTATAATTCTCCTTCTTTATGTGTCTTTGAGTGGCTTGGGTATTAGGGTAATTGTGGCCTCACAAAAGGAATTTGGCAATATTCCTTCAGTTTCTAATGTGTGAAATAGTTTGAGGAGTAATGGTAGTAATTCTTCTTTGAATATCTGGTAAAATCCTGCACTGAAACCATCTGGACATGGGCTTTTATTTTGGGGGAGGCTTTTACTGACAGCTTCAATTTCCTTAAGGGTTATAGGCCTGTTTAGGTAATTAATCTGTTCTTCATTTAATTTTGGTAAATGGTACCTGTCCAGAAAACTGTCCATTTCCTCTAGGTTTTACATTTTTGTAGAATACAGATTTTTGACATATGATTTGATAATTCTCTGGATTTCCTAGGGTCTGTTGTTATGTTTCCCTTTTCATTTTTTATTTCTTTGATTTGGACACTCTCTCTGCTTTTTGATTAGTTTGGCTAAGGGCTTATCTATCTGGTTGACTTTCTCAAAGAATTAACTCTTAGATTCATTGATTCTTTGTATTGTTTTTTTTTTTGTTTGTTTGTTTCAATTGTATTGATTTCAGCTCTAAGTTTGATTATTTCCTGCTGTCTACACCTTCTAGGTGACTTTGCTTCTAATTGTTCTAAGCCTTTCAGCTGAGCTGTTAGTTCTCTAGTGTGTGATTTCTCTAGGTTTCTCATATAGGCATCTAGCACTATGAATTTTCCTCTTAAGACTGCTTTCATTGTGTCACACAAGTTTGAGTACGTTGTGGTTTCATTTTCATTAAATTCTAGGAATACTTTGATTTCTTTCTTAATTTCTTCCTTGACCCAGAGGTGGTTCAGCCCAGTGATGTTTAGCTTCTATGAGTTGGTAGGCATTCTTTGATATTTGATGTTGAACTCTAACTTTAGGCCCTGGTGGTCCGATATGTTACAAGGGATTATTTTCATTTTATTGAATCTGTTGATATTTGCTTTGTGACCAATTATGTGGTCAATTTTAGAGAAAGTTCCATGAGGAGCTGAGAAATATGTATATTCCTTTGCATTTTGGTGGAAGGTTCTGTAGATATCTATTGAATCCATTTGTATCATAACCTCTGTTAGACTCCTTCTTTCTCTGTTGAGTCTCTGTCTGTTTGACCTATCCAGGGTTGAAATTGGGGTATTGAAGTCTCCCACTATTAGGGTGTAAGAACTGATGTGGGATTTGAGCTTTAGCAGTGTTTCTTTTACATAGATATTTGCCCTTATATTAGGGGCATAAATATTAAAGATTGAAATCCTCTTGACCAATTTTTTCTGTGATGAATGAGTAATGACCAACGTGGTCCCTTTTAATTGCGTTTAGCTTAAAGTCTACTTTTATAGATATTAGGATGGCAACCCCAGCTTGGCTTGTGGACCATTTGACTGGAAAATCTTTTCCCAAACCTTTACTCGGAGCCTGTGTCTGTCTTTGTGATTGAGGTATGTTTCTTGTAGGCAACAGAAGGATGGCTTCTTTTTTTGTTTCCATCTTGTTAGTGTGTGTGTG
>PVIH01001508.1:87147-232126 GCA_004025045.1 Sigmodon hispidus
TTTTTTTTTTTTTTTTTTTTTTTTTTTTTTTTTTTTTTTTTTTTTTTTTTTTTTTTTTTTTTTTTTTTTTTTTTTTTTTTTTTTTTTTTTTTTTTTTTTTTTTTTTTTTTTTTTTTTTTTTTTTTTTTTTTTTTTTTTTTTTTTTTTTTTTTTTTTTTTTTTTTTTTTTTTTTTTTTTTTTTTTTTTTTTTTTTTATAGGTGAGTTGAGTCCACTGATATTAAAGGATACTAGTGACCACTGATTTCTATTTCCTCCTATTTCTGGTGGTAACTTGTTTGTATTTCCTTTCTCTGGGGTATTCTTCTGTGGGATTATTGATTATGTTTGCTTTCATGGGTGTATCTGGGATCCTTAGGTTGGAGTTTTCCCTCTAATGCTTTCTGTAGTGCTGGATTGGTAGATACATATTGTTTCAGTCTGACTTTGTCATGAAATATCTTGTTTACTGCTTCTATGGTGATAGATAATTTTGCAGGGTATAGTATTTTAGTTTGGCAGCCATGCCATTTTAGTGTCTGTATAACTTCTGACCAAGCCCTTCTAGCTTTCATCCTTTCCTTTGAATAGTCAGGTGTTATTCTGATGGGTTTGCCTTTATAGGTAAGTTGGTCCTTTTCTTTTCTAGCTTTTAAAATTTTTTCTTTGTTCTGTATGTTTTGTGGCTTGATTATTATGTGGCATGCTGACTTTTTTGGGGGGGTCATATCTATTTGATGTTCTGTAAGCTTCTTGTATCTTTATAGGCATTTCCTTCT
Source organism: Sigmodon hispidus (assembly GCA_004025045.1). Lineage (NCBI taxonomy): Eukaryota > Metazoa > Chordata > Mammalia > Rodentia > Cricetidae > Sigmodon > Sigmodon hispidus. The sequence continues at coordinate 87,905 of PVIH01001508.1, forward strand.
TCAAGTTAGGAAAGATTTCTTCTATGATTTTATTGAATACATTATCTGTGCCTTTGAGCTGGTATTTTTCTCCTTCTTCTATTTCTGTTATTCTCAAGTTAGATCTTTTCATGGTGTCCAAGGTTTCCTGAACATTTTTGTGTTATGGCATTTTTTGGTTTCAATATTTTATTTGACTGGTATATCTATTTGAGCTACTGAGTCTTTCACTTCAGAGATTCTCTCTTCCATCTCTTGGATTCTGTTGGTTATGCTTGTATCTGTAGTTCTAGCTTCTTTCTTTGGGTTTTCTATTTCTATCTTTGCCCCATTTTGTGCCTTTTTTTATTGTTCCTATTACAGTTTTTAGTTCCTGGTATGTTTCTTTCACTTTTTGGTTTACCTTTTCTTGGTGTTCTTTCAAAAATTTGTTCATCTCTTCCAATTTTTTGTTTGTATTTTCTTCTATTTATTTAAGGGAATTTTTCATATCTTATTTGAGGGTTTCAATGATCTTCATGAAGCTGTTTTTGGTGTTGCTTCCTTCTGCTTCCTCTTCATTGCTCTGTTCAGGTCTTGTAGTTGTAGAACCACTACTTTCTTATGGAGTTACCTTGCTGTTCTTTATATTATTATATGTATTTTTTCACTGGTGTCTGCCCATGGCTTCAGTGATTCATGATTAGGCAGCTCGTAGTCAGTTATCGCAAGAGGGCTTGTGTGTCTCCTGTCTCCTCTGAGCAAGGGGTGTGCTCAATCTCTGACTCTGCTCTGGGCAGGGGTCTGAATTTCAAGACTTCAGTTCTTCTCTGATGATGCAGTTGGAGGCTGGGTGGCCATGCATGTTCCCCCGTTTTAGTAGCAACTGGAGGAGCCCCTCACAGCTAAACTCTATTCTTTTCTGCTAAGAAGTGTGTGGAGACACACACCACAGACAGAACCTGGTTCTGGAACACAACTTTCCCCAGGCAGGGATTCAGGCGCCAGGGCCTGCTGACCTTACTTCACCTCTGGGCAGAGTCCGAGCCTGGATTTCAAAGGCCCCAGTCCTTCTCTGCTGATGCAGTTGGAGGCAGGGTGGCCATGCAAGTTCCCCTGTTTTAGTAGCAGCTGTAGGAGTACCTCACAGTCAAAGTACCACACACTGAACCTGGTCCCGGAACCATTTTTTTAATATTTTAGTTATGTGTCTATGTGTTCTTATAGATATTTGAGTATGGAGTGTAGGTGCCTTCAGAGGCCAAAAATATCAGAATCCCTGCACCTGGAGTTACAGACAATTATGAACCTTCTCAAGTGGGTCTAGGGAACCAGACTTGCGTTCTCTGGAAGGCAAGTACTCTTAGCTGCTGAGCCATCTTTATAGCTTTCATACCTCTACTTAGTGCTCTATATATTTGTATACATATAAAACCATTGTTGTAATGGAGCATGAATAGATTATCAGGGCCACTGAAGCAAACCTTCTCCAGCAGCATTCCATGTTGAAAAGTTATCCAGCTAATAGGAACTTCATGAGCATTTACCACATCCAGTCTGGGAGTTTGCCTGGCTTGCTTTTTTACACATCTTCACATACAATTACAGCTCTGGTATCTATGTGTGTACAAAGGCCCTGCCACATCTAGTACGTAATGTTTTGCTGCATCACCCACTAGTTTTGGCTCATAAAATCATTCCTTCCTCTCTTCTACAATTATCTGTGGGCCTTGTGAAGAAGGGCAGATGATATAGGTGTCCAAATTCAGAGCTATGCTCTCCATCATCCTCCTATTTTTTGCAAGTTGATCAGTTGTAGAATTCTGTATTAATTGTCATCTACTGAAAAAAGAAACATCTCTAAGAATAATTGAAACATGTACTACTATTTAATGCTATTAAATGATACTAAGCATTGAAAAAATGATCTATGTTGAATAACTCAATTTGGGAGATATGAGTACCAGATTTTTACTGCTGTGATACAAACCAATATTGCTATGAAATGAAGTTACACTTGAATTCACTGGTTTTAGTCCTCTTCCAATGATACATACATTTTTTAAAAGGCAACTGATTTTCAGATAACTTGTGTGTCTTCCAAAATACCTTTTATCTGTTACAAAGAAAAAAAAAATAAATAAAAGTAAACCAAAGACCAAAACTTTGTAGGACTCAAAGATCTGTGTCCTTGAGGAAAAGGAAAAGAGATATAAAAGGATTCCATTCCTAGATTTAGTCACAGGTAAAATAAGGATGTAGCAGCAGAAAGATGAACAGGAGAAGCACATAGGAGCTGTAACAATGAGCAGCTATTGTGCCAAGGGTGGTAGAAAACCAGGCCTGAATGTCCTGAGGTTAAATGCAGCTAGATCTGGCAGAGGAAGAGTTCAGGTCAAATTCAGATGCATCCTTAGAATAAACAGACTCTAGGACCCAGTTCTATGAACCCCAAAATCTCGGTATCCAATTGGAAATCTAGAAAAATAGGTAGAGATAGTAGGAATGCATGGAATTATTCAGCACAAAAGGTTCTGTTTCAAATACCAACTGGAAAGATACAGTGTAGTGTTTCACAGATGTTTTCCACCAAAGAGAAGTTAAATCCTAGCAAATTGTTAGGAGTGTAAAATGCCTCAAGTATCTTGATTCAATAGGCTTGCTGGCTTACCATAAATCTAATTGGTAAATTTAGAAACATTACTAGCAGAATGTATATTAAAACAAAATTGCAAGAACAGTGTTTTCCATAACCAGCACATGTTTCTGTAGTCTGTGAGATGAGCAATTACTGTTTTCCATTATTGAATATGTTTTTTCCTTTACAGAAATATGCACACATCCTGGAGGGCAAAACAAACACTACATCTGCACTGTTTTTCAGCATATTCTTTTTAAAGTGAATCAATTTATTAAAAGTAAAATATAGCTGAATAAAAAGTACAGAATACTTCTCTCTATAAATTACTAGGTGTTTGAGAAAAGAAATATAAATGCTATAAGATTGTAGTTAAATATCAGCTTTGATATATTTATCAAGAGACCATATAATATGTTTACAATACTTTTTACCTTTTAGTAATCTGTAAATGCATAATTTTTCTATTTTTCTTTAATTTGCATTATTAAATTTGTTCTTGGAAATATAATACATATGCATATAAATATGCAGTGTATTGTAAATTATTATTACTTCTGATCCTCTCTGCATCTCACCATAACCTCTTTCTCCTCCCTCTCTCTCCATGTCCTTTCCCCCAGGTTGTCTTTTTGTTTTGCTTTGTGACTTGATGTGTTTAACCAGAACCCTTTGTATGACTACAGCTTTTCTATCCAATTCCTATAATCCATCAGTAACCAATAGTTTATCAGGAAATAGTACACTCTTATAGATGCCTCCCAAATCTACAATTGATCATAGGCCCAGTTTTATGCATGCCCATTGTGGGGCACAATAGTTGAGATGAGATAATGATTGTATTGTTTGGGTCATGCCAAGAATATTAGCCTTAAGTTATTATGTATTATTTTTATGGTAGAAAAGATAGCTATACATGGAATTTGAAAAAATAAAATATATAATAAAAGCATATAAACCAAAACAAAATAAAAATTCACAGGGGGAAACTTTATGAACATAGTATTTATATCAATTTATTATGATATTCATATTTATTATCCTTATTGAATTTTAATAGTAAGAAGTAACAGATCTATTTGACAAAAATTTTAAATCACTGAAGAAAGAAATTGAAGAGGATATCAGAAAATGGAAAGCTCTCCCATGTTCCTGGATAGGTAGGATCAGCATAGTAAAAATGGCAATTCTACCAAAAGCAATCTACAGATTCAATGCACTGCCCATCAAAATTTCAACCTGAGCATAAACCCAGCCACTCTGAAGTAGATAGAAAAGAAAGTGGAAAATACCCTCCAACCAATTGGCACACGTGACCTCTTCCTAATATAACACCAGTGGCTCTGACACTAAGAAGAACAATCAGTAAGTGGGACCTCCTGAAACTGAGAAGCTTTTGTAAAGCCAAGGACACTGCCAATAGGAAAAAATGACAGCCTACATAATGGGAAAAACTTTTCACCAATCCTACAAGTGATAGAGGATTGATCTCTAAGATATATAAAGAACTCAAGAAACTAGAGCCCAAAGCCTCGAATAATCCAATCAAAAAATGGGGTTCAGAACTAAAAAGGGAATTCTCAGCAGAAGAATTATGAATGGCTGAAAGGCACTTGAAAAAGTGCTCACTATATTTAGCCATCAGAGAAATGCAAATCAAAACAACTTTGAGATACCACCTGACACCTACCAGATTGACTAAGATAAAAGACACAGACGACAGCCTATGCTGGAGAGGTTGCAGAGCAAGGGGAACACTCCTCCATTGTTGGTGGGAGTGTAAGCTTGTTCGGCCCCTCTGGAATGCAGTATGGCAGTTTCTCAGAACACTGAGAATCAATCTCCTCTAGGATCGAGCAATACCATACTGGATGTATACCCTAAAGATGTACATTTTCATTCCAAAGGCTCAACTATGTTCATAGCAGCATTATTTATAATAGCAAGAACCTGGAAACAACCTAGATGCCCCAACTGAAGAATGGACTAACAAACTGTGGTACATCTACACAATGGAGTACTACTCAGCATTAAGAAAAAATGATATCCTAAAATTTGCAGGCAAATAGATGGATTTGGAGACTATCCTCCTGAGTGAGGTATCACAAACCCAGAAGGATAAGAAGGGGATGTACTCATTCTTTAGTGAACTCTAAATAAAAAAGCACAAAGCAAAGCATGTCCAAGCTACAAACCACAACCACTGAACAACTTGGGATCTCAAACGCCTTAGACTGGCACCTTGGATACCACTCTCTCTAGAGGAACACCTGACTCATTCTTGGTGTTGGGGTCAAGAAACTGGATCTGCCATGAGTGGATGATGAACTAAGCCATATTGGGACCTTGGGACCTCCTGCCCTTGCTGGGGAGGAGATGGGGAGATGTGGACAAGAGAGAGTGCCTGGAGGTGGTGGGAGGGGTAAGAGATCTTGAACAAGGATATACATGGATAGAAAATGTGACTTTATTCATAATAAAAAAATTTTAAAATTACAATAAAAAAGAAATAGACCAAAGCTTTGAAACTGTAATAGAGCCCAGTTAAATGACTTTTTTCCTTTGTAAGAGTTGCCTTTTCACAGTGTTCTTCACAGCAATTGAATGTTAACTAAGATAGACAAGTTTTTTATTCTGAACTTGAAGTATGAGGTGTTAAAATGGAGGATAGGAGAGGGCCAGTAAGAAAAGTGTCATGTATAAACCAACAGATAGAGGAATAAAGAAAAACAAAAGGTTTCTTCCACATTAAAGGTAAAATTTATACTTATAATAACATATCCTAGGAAATTAAATTAAATACAAACTGTTAGAAGAAGAAAATATTTTCAAGTATTTTGGGTAAAATATAGTAAAAAAATTAAGAAACCTTTCCTTAAAACTGCGAAGAGTCTCTTGATATCATAAAACAAATAGAAATAATTATATGTTACTCTAAATAGCATCATACTCTATATCAAATATAAAGAAAAGTTAAATTATTTTTCTAATTAGTATATGTTGAGTACATACTGTGAGCCGTGGATTTAAAATGCTGTAGACTTTCAAATGATTTCCCTTATAATTCTTATAGTTCAGTTTTTATCACAAAAATTTTTACCAAAAAACAACAAAGAAAGAAAATGTATTAATGAGTATATTCTGTAGGTAAAATGAACTAGGTAAATAAATTAATGAACTATGGGAGAGCTGCAAGGGAATTTATCAAGGTCCATAAAAAACAAAAGACACACATTGAAGCTCTTACTGGGTCCTGGTGTCAATATGCATTTGCTCCTGGGCAAGTCAAATTTCGCCCAGAATCTCATTAATGCTAGAGGTTTCCCTTGGGTATATTTTATTTATGTTTGGATTCAGTTTTTATTCTGTACTTAATTTATTCCTACACAATGCTTTAGCTTCGATGACTTAGCTTAAACACCACAAGATCGTGGGTTTATTTCGTTTTTCTTCATCCCATTTTCCTTTAAATGCGACTGTGAGGCGAGATTTTGTAAAACACCAGATGGAAAAGAAGCTGCCACCAGTTTCCATACATCTGCATTGCCATGGCTCCGCCTGTCTCACTGTATGCAGGAACTCGAGAATTCCAAGCCTCAGATGTGGTCCCATGGATCTTCTGCTGACTACTACAGATTTGCCTTCAAATGAACCACAGGAATGCTTAGTGGTTAATGATGCCCAACAGCTCCCTTGTCATGTGTTTTAGGCTCTTGCAAGCAGGCTTGCAGCACTGGTTGCAATGTTTTGTTCAGCTCTCAGTCTGCTGGCATGATTTTTTTTTTTTTTTTGCCAATTATTAACATTTGTTTCTTACAGTTTTGGAGGGCTGTGGGGCAAAGGAGGATATCATCCAGTGTCTTGGGGCAAGTGTGATAATTCCAGGATTTATTCATCTTGAAAACAATTTCAATAATTTGGCGTAGCTTCCTTGTTTTGCAGTTTCTCACATTATGGAGTCACTTAAAAATGATAAATATTTCAATGAGTTTTAACAAAGGGACTTACAACTACTTTACAATTAGAAAAAAATTAAGGAAAATGTGGGAAACAAGCAGTTCTTTACAAAGTGTGACAAAAATCTTTGATTAATATTGCTCCAAAATAATGACTTCCATTTTAAAACTATATGCTCATGATTATAGTCATTAAAATATACTTATGAGAATAGTATGTAATAATCAATATCCATATCATTTCGAGTAACTGAATATGAGATTTAAAGTAACAAGACTAAGGAAATTAACCACAACCTAGGAAATGAATGAAGGGTAGATTTGATGGGGACAGGGTTGTGTGTTGCTCTTTGTATTTCTATAATTTAAATGGTGTATCTGGTATGGATAACACATGATGACCAAGGCAATTTATAGAAGAAAGAGTTTTATTTTGTCTCATGACTCCAGAGGGTTAAGTGTTCATCTACGTGGAGGCTTGGCAGCAAGTGCCAGGAAGGTGAGAGTATATGTGAACCATAAACACAATCCACAGTGAACACAGTGGGTGGGGTAAGAGATATCACATTCTGAGATCCCACTTCTAGAACAGACTTTATCAGTAAGACCATATGTACATTTGAGGCATCCCTAAATAGCATTAAATGGGGACCAACTACACACATGACGAGTATTTCTTAAACCACCATATATGATAAAACAAATATACTCAAAAATAGTATAAGATATATTTTGTTAACAAATGATAAAGTGCTACCTGTGAAACTTTAATGAATCTATGTGAATGTCAAGGGCACTTAGTAAATTTAAATCATGTTTTCTATGAAATTGCCATCAAAGCTGAGTGATTAAAAAGGTATTGCTTAAAACTGTTAACACTACACTATAATCATCATTAAATGTTTGTGAAATTGGGTACATGCTCCAGAAAATATTTTTCTTTCTAAGTAGGAAGTATAGCCAACATTCAAATACGAATTTTTATCTCAGATGCCATTATTCTGTGATATTTTCTTCATTTCCTTAACCACCACCTCCATATAAATACTTGAGATTGTACTTCTAGCCTTGGAAGTAGAGCTTTTATTTTTCTAAACACGGAAATGCTTTGAAGAATAAATATTGAAAGAAAAAAACTACTGTAAGCAGGATTTTTTTTTATCTAGATCAAGAGTACTATGAAAACTGCTTCTTTCACTAGTTAAAAAATGTGGCTCTGTTTATAGTGCTACACTAGATTGGACTCTGAGTGAGATCCTCCTTTTGAAGATTATGAGATGCTTACATGTATCCTGCATCTGGCTGTGGTGATTAGGGAACTGCACAGGAGGGCATCCAATTACTCCACTCCCTACACTCCTTTGGTTTATCACAGGACCCAGTCTCCTTCTGTCCCACATGTGAAGGAAATGACTCTGCTCTTCAGAGCACTTATTTCGTAACTAGGAGTTTTCTCACATAATTGGCAACTAATAAATATATCTTTTCTTTTATTCTGTGAATGTAAGAGTGCATATATATATAAGGAATATTTACAGTACTAAAAACGTTAGGCAACCCAAATATGCTGAAAATTAAAGCTAGAATAAACTTTTTTTCATATATATCTTCATTTTTTTTCCTGGGGAAAATCAATGCTCACTTGCTCACTTTCCTCACAGCAGGGTCTTAAGAATCACTAAATTACTTAATATTAACATCCCTCTTAAAAAGGAATAGAATGTGTGAGGGTGAAATTGCAGATTATTTCTGAACTCTAATTGAATTGTATTAGTGAACTGTTAGCTGTTATTAAAATGCCAAAAATGTGAATGTCAAATATCAGAAATTCACAGGAAGTACACTGCCATTTCATTATTTATTTTGAAAGCAACATATTTAGAATTTATGATATGAATTGTAATTTAAGCAGGCTAGTTAGTACTGTCCATACACATGACTTAAACATATAAAGCCCTTTATTAATTAGAGATGTTTTATAAGCTAATAATTATTTCCTAATGAATTCATTAATACAGACTTATTGTTATTGCTTGTCATATTATGAGAATCATTAATATCATTATTTTAAAATGACATTAGAATAAAAGTACCTGAGATTGTAATTCAGTAAATCAGTTAAAATATGGCCATTAAATAACATATATGTATATATATATATACAATCAACACAATATATTTTATTTTATAGAACTACTTTTATTTATATTTTTGCATGCATACATATGAGTGTGTGGAGGGGGTCATTCTCACGTGTGTTATCTCATGTATGTGTGCAGAGCTGTGAGCCTTAGTGTGCATGTGCATGGGGAGACTGTTCATAGACATCTGGTGTCTGATTTCTCTCTACTCAGTGGGGAAAAAGTTCTCTCAGTTAAACCAATAGCTCTCTCATTGTGCTAGCATTGGGAGTCAGACTTTTCCAGGGACATTCTTGTATTTACCTTCCAAGCACTGGGATTCAAGCAGCCACAATACCTCCCAGGGTTTATCAGGGCTCTGAGGATCTGAACTTTGGTCCTTGTAGTTTTTCAGTAAATCATCTCATTTACTGTAACATCTCCCTAGTTGACATGTAACTATAAGAATAAAATATGAGAAAATAACCAGCAATATAAACATTAGTTATTGCTAATGCCATGAGAAAAGTTAGTGAACTTCTTAACCATGATTCAAAACAGTGTATACATCTTTGTTTAGACTCTTTATGGAGCAAACTATTGTGACATAAGAAGTGTGCCAATGTGAAAGGATACGTCCTAAGCCCAGGAAAAATAGCAACAGAGAGGGTAAAGGAGAATGTTCCTTTAATCCTCAAACTCTGGAGGCAAGAAAGAAGCAGCTCTGTGAGTTTGTGACCAGGCTGGCCTACATTTATAAAATACAGATATGTAACAATTATAATGAAAAAATAGCAGTGAGTTAGTTATAAACAGAATTTTGGACTTGATAATTAATTGTTCATAAATAAATAACAGCATAACACTAACGTTGGATGTAACCACTGGCTGGAGAAAGAAATGAATGTATTCATGTAGTTATTCAAAATTTACTCAGTAATACAGAAACTTTATTTGCCATATCCAACTGCTAAACTTCTCAAAATATAGGCCAATCTTTTCTCAATGACTTTTATTTCAATAGTAAAGTTGGAACATACACTCATAAAGGGAATGGTGCACACAAATAATAGTGATCTGTTGTGACCTTTATATCTGTCTTAATACTTGTCACATTACCATCATGCTATGGAGGTTACCCTCTTATTTTATACAGACATCAGCATTTCCTCAATTGTTTATCTGTGTGGCTGGCATTAATGTCAACATTTACTGGCCCTTTTACTTGGCAAGGGCAAATTGCCCCTGACTAGACAAGTTCAGGAATATAACTCCTAGGTCTTATACAAATCATCATGGGAGTAAAATGTACTGGAATGTGCCAAAGTTTTATAAAACTGTTGAAACTTCCTTGAATGAAACTTAAATCCAGAATCTTTGTGTATCCAAAAGCAGCAATGTCCTGATGCTGTAATACAGTTACACACCGGAATATATTTAACACATAATGGGAATCTATGTCTCAATCTTATTCTAACTACTGATAGACATGTGAAATGAAAATGTTTTACATATTTTTATGTATAGTATGCAAATTAGATGGTCATATTTAGACTTATAGTCTATTTTTTAGAGCCTTTCTAGCTGAGAAATCTGAAAGGGCAAGTGTTTAATCACCTCTAACATTACTGATAACTTCACAAACTGGAGAGTGAGCTACTGTGTAATAGAGCACCAGTCTGTCTCATGTATCAGTACATTTTCACAAAAAAGATCTTTTCTCTGTATTTGACATAGAGAGATAAAAATATGTTGTAAAGAGTACTCAGAAATTGTTCCAAAGTACAAGCCATCTCAAATATTCATCCTTGCAATCAGTGGGTTCAATTACAGGAAAAGTTTAATTCATAATACTTCTTATATAGTGAGAACATTGCTAATTCCCAGACATCAATATTATTAGACATTGAAAATTGTCATCAAGAAGATTATATAAGAATATACTTTAAACTTTTAATACTAATTCAAAAATTTTTTAAAATTCTAATGACTTTTTTTATCAGTTGAATTTAAAGTGTTCCAAGACATAGAAATTGAACAGAATAACATGTAAAAACATGAAGAATCATCATCATCAGCACTTATTTGGAATTATTATTGTTACTATTTGTATTTTTCATATCTATTTATTCTTTTTATATAAAAAAACTTAACCAGTTGATACTCTTATAGCTAAGAGTAAGCAAAATGATCCAAATATCAAAAATCAAAATAACAATATGGACATCTCCAAGGTTGAGAAATTTGCATAATTTTAAATGAAAAGATAGTATATTGGCTTTATATGTAGATATGGTAGTTTAATATCCTATATTCAAAAATCAAGCTAACATCAAATGACATAATGCTATTTCTTATCCTTGGAAATTGACAGCCACATCATATTTATCATAGGAAATAGGAAGCTCCTACACACTTGAGAGGTCATGAGTGAGCTTTGCTCTCTACAGCATCACGAGACAGTCAACTCTTGATCACATCAAATTGGCAGTGGCATTGCTAGTGAAACACTGAGCTCCCTGGAGTTTGTAAAGTACAGGAAACCAGAGACAAGGCTTCCCACATATGCTGTGACAGCCTAGATGACATGTCAAGCTGTCCAAGGACTAAAGAAAGATTCTACTATTCTCAAGGGCATGAGATGGAATAAGCAGAAATTCATTTTTGCCAAAAGGGGAACATAAAGGACAGTATTGGGAGAATGAGAGCCCAAATAAAATTATTGTAAAACCTTCTCTCCTAAATCAGGAAAGAGCAGAAGAACAATGAGAGAGCCAAGCTAGAGAAAATGGAGTCTTTCTAAACAGGAACGTAAAACCTCTTTTATACTTCCTGAAATAATCCTATTGTGAGATTAATGCTTCTGAGCTCAGTATTGCAGACCTCCAATAACTTAGTTTTGTGAATAATATATCCAGAGGAAAGGATAATTTTCTTTCCTGAACTACTACTATTCCCAAAGTTACTATTAACTTTTCATGATTACTTGAAAATATCATAAAAATAATAACTAAAGATACCAATATTGCATAATTGTAAATATGTATACTATAAAAAGTTTAAAAAATGATATATATTTTATAAATTTAACATTCTAGAATATTTAAATATATTACATATGTGCTTGTATATAAATATGGCACCAACTAAACAATCACCTCATATGTTTGAATTATCACAGTTATTTAATAATTTAAAAATTTGCTATTTGAATACAACAACAGAAGACAGTAAACTTAGGTAGTTTGTACTAAAATAGATGGTATAAATAGATAACCACTTTATAAGGAGAAATATTTGGTAACATAATTTTATATTTTCCTTTTAAAGCCAAATAATTTTAAGTAGAAACATTAGATGAAACACATTTTAGCACATGGGATAATTCAAAAAGTGAATGGAGGGAAAGGGTCTAAAGAGGAGAAAGAAGAGGAAACAGCTAGACAATCAAAAGGGAGAAAAGCAAAAGAGATCATTTCTATATCCCAGCAATGTCTCAGTTTGAAGTAAAATGTCTACTTTTTATTTTTATAGAATAAAGTCTCATTTTTTAATCCATGTATCCCCCTATTTCTATTCCCTTTCCCCTCCCAGCTCCCCCATGGATATACATTACATATTTAATAAAACCTGAGAGAGCACACAGTCATAACCTAGGCAGACAGCTCAGGAAATTCTTAAACTTTGAATACAAAAATAAACAGCTGAGTTGGTCACACACACCTTTGATCCCAGCACAGGGAAAGCCAGGGGTGTGAGGATTACCCAGTCATCTTAATGAAATTTTGAATCAGCCCAGAAGCAAATCTCTGAGTATATCTACAAGGGACTTTCTAGGTTGGGTTGATTTGGCTTAGAAGTCTCATGTTTAATGTGGCCTTAACAATTTACAAGAAGCCGACAGCCAGTATCAAACTTAATGGAGAAAAACTCAAAGCAATCCCACTAAAATCAGGAACTAGACAAGGATGTCCTTTCTCCCCTTACCTATTCAATATAGTTCTCGAAATTTTAGCTAAAGCAATAAGGGAACGAAAAGAGATTAAGGTCATACAAATTGGAAAAGAAGAAGTGAAGCTATCTCTATTTGCAGATGATATGATTGTATACATAAGTGACCCACAAAATTCTTCCAAGGAACTGCTACAGCTGATAAACACCTTCAGCAATATACCAGGATACAAGATAAACTCAAAGAAATCAGTAGCCCTTCTATACGCTAAAGATAGAAGACCTGAAAAAGAAATAAGGGAAACATTACCCTTCATATTAGCTACAAATAGTATTAAATACCTTGGAGTAACTATAACCAAAGAAGTAACATACCTATTTGACAAAAATTTTACATCACTGAAGAAAGAAATTGAAGAGGATATCAGAAAATGGAAAGCTCTCCCATGTTCCTGGATTGGTAGGATCAACATAGTAAAAATGGCAATTTTACCAAAGGCAATCTACAGATTCAATGCACTGCCCAACAAAATCCCAACACAATATTTTTTGGACCTTGAAAGAACAATACTCTATTTCATTTGGAATAACAGGAAAGCCAGGATTGCCAAAACAATTTTACTCATTCAACAAAAGAACCTCAGGAGGTATCACCATCCCTGACTTCAAGCTATACTATAGAGCTACAGTAATAAAAACAGCCTGGTACTGGCATAAAAACAGACTTGTGGACCAATGGAATAGAACTGGGGATCCAGACATTAACCCAAAAACCTATGAACACCTGATCTTTGACAAAGAGGCCCAAAACATTCAATGGAAAAAAGATAGTATATTTAACAAATGGTGTTGGCATAGCTGGATGGTAGTGTGTAGAAAAATGCAAATAGATCCGAGCCTGTCACCCTGCACAAAACTCAAATCCAAGTGGATCAAAGACCTCAACATAAACCCAGCCACTTTGAACTTGATAGAAAAGAAAGTGGGAAATACACTTCTACGAATTGGCACAGGCCACCATTTCCTAAATATAACACCAGTGGCACAGGCACTAAGACTAACAATCCATAATTGGGATCTCCTGAAGCTGGGAAGCTTCTGCAAAGCCAAGGACACTATCAATAGGACAAAACGCCAGCCTACAGAATGGGAAAAGATTTTCACCAACCCTACAAGTGATAGAGGACTGATCTCTAAGATATATAAAGAGCTCAAGAATTTAGAGCCCAAAACCCTGAATGACCCTATCAAAAAATGGGGTACAGATTTAAAAAGGGAATTCTCAGCAGAGGAACTACGAATGACTGAAAGGCACCTGAAAAAGTGCTCTTCATCTTTAGCCATCAGCGAAATGCAAATCAAAACAACTTTGAGATACCACCTAACACCTTGTAGATTGGCTAAGATAAAAGGCACAGATGACAGCATATGTTGGAGAGGATGCAGATCAAGGAGAACACTCCTCCATTGTTGGTGGGAGTGTAAGCTTGTTCAGCCACTTTGGAATGCAATATGGAGGTTTCTCAGAAAATTGAGAATCAATCTCCCCAAGGACCCAGCAATACCACTTCTGGGTGTATACCCTAAAGAGGCACATTCACATACCAAAGGTATTAGCTCAACTATATTCATAGCAGCATTATTTGTAATAGCAAGAACCTGGAAATAACCTAGATGTCCCTCAACTGAAGAATGGATTAACAAACTGTGATACATCTACACAATGGAATACTACTCAGCAGTAAGAAAAAATGATATCCTAAAATTCACAGGCAAATGGATGGATTTGGAGAATATCCTCCTGAGCGAGGTATCACAATCTCAGAGAGATAAGCAGGGGATGTACTCACTCACTGGCGGTCTCTAAACAAACAAACAAGAAAAAAAGCCAAACATGCCCAAGCTGCAAACCACAACCACGGAACAGCTTGGGATCAGAAACACCCTGGACTGACCCTTCGAACTCCACTCCAACTATAGCAATACCAGACTCACTCTTGAGGGAGGGGGGACAAAACTGGATTTGGCCAGGAGTGGAGACTGATCCAAGCATTATTGGGTCAGTGGGACCATAGGACTGTCTGCTCCCTGCCCAGGGAAGGGATGGGGAGTTGCAGAGAAGAAAAATGTCAAGATGTGGTGGGAGGGGGAAGGGACCTTGAATAAGGATTTACAGGGATGGGGAAAAAAAAATTTCAGAGGGAAAGCTGAACACATAGTAAATATATGTGTAGCAATCTTATTTGCATTATCACCCTTGATAAGCCATGCTTATGATTCTTATCCTCTTCATAGTTATTGTTAACTTTTCCTCATTTTAAATTTATGTTACTGTGTTTTTGTTAAATACAAAATAAAGAAGGAAAAAAAAAGAATTATCTGAAGACGTATTTTTAACACTAAAAAAAAAAAAAAATGTGGCCTTAAATGTGCCATGAGCTGGGCACCTGAACTGAATAAAAGGGGAGGAGTAAGCTGAGTCTGACCATGCACTGCTTGTTTCCTGACAACAGATGCAATGTTACCGGGGCACCCAGCTCCTGCCTCCTCCTGTCCAGTACCTGAAAAAGAGCCAAATAAGTCCCTCCATCTCTATGATGCTATTGTCAATAATTCTCTTCACAGTAACAAATATATGTCGTGCCCCTAATCAATCCAATCAGCAAAAAAAAAAAACCCTTATTTTTATTAGGAGAAATTATTCTCCCCTTTGCTTTCAAAAACTAAAAGTAAACTACCTTATTATATGACTTATTAGTTTGTTTCTCAGCCCGCCCCTTGTTTTTTTTTTTTTTTTTTTTTTTAATGACAGTCTATCTGCAATGATATAGAAAGTTTTCCAGTGAATTAAATCACTTTCTTCTTCTGTTCACCTTGATCTACTTACTAGGACACAGGCTGCTTTAATATCTATGTATATTTACTCATCTTTATCTATCATCTGTCTGCAGATAGTTTTTAATTCTAAACAGGAAAGAGACAATATTGCAACATTTTGCTCTTGTGATAATTCATAACAAAGCACTAAAATGATATTCTTAAATTTTAAAGTTATTTCTAAAAACTGTCTGGTATTCTAGGAGATAAGATGGAATCTAGATTTCCAACTGGATAAGGCATCTTAGGAAAAACCCACAATAGTTACTTATAATTTGAGATAAAGTAATAACATTAAAGATTTATTATAGCCTGAGAGTAGACTTTTTTTCATTGATTTATATCTTTTTTATGATTTTCTAAGTAAATTTTCAGTTTAAAGAAAGTGGAGATCTATATTATGCAGGACTTATAAAGGTGGTTAGAAATGTTCATCATGGTAAGAAGAGAGTAATTTAAGGAAGGACTTGTTTTCTTGAAGGGTCTGGCCACAGGGTGTTTAATTATGCTACAGTAAGTAAATGAGCAGTATGGATGGGCATTTTTGTAAATGGGGAGATCATTAGAGTGGGTGTGAAACTGAATTGCTAGGAGTTGTTAACATCTGGGAAATAGATGCAATGATCAGGCTAGATGGTAATAGCACTAAGGCCAGAGTCGTTTGATTTGGGGGTTTATAGAAATGCTTATGAAATAAAGTTATGAGACGCCAAAGTAGTTTAACTCAAATGGTGTAAAGGCTAGAGAAGCAATGTTAAATATGTCACATTTGTGGATGTAATAATCATGAAAACCTAAGGCAGGGTTGTGAATGCTGTGAGTGAAACCACAATGGAGGGAAATTTTCCATGTGCTTTTGATAGTAGAAGAGAGTGTGGCATGCCACATATTCTATAAAACCTTTCCCCCTTCTCATCTTCTTTAAAGGCAAATAATAGCCTCACTGTCATAGTCTTCTAGTTTCATCCAGTCCAGTAATTTTTTTCTCTTTAATTCAAATTAGAAGGCTGACTTCAAGGTCAACTTGCCCACAGACACTCTCTGATATACATATATGCTAAATTTACTAAATTCATTTTATCTCCAACTTTAGCCTGCCATTTAGCCATTATTTATATTATGGAACTCTTTACTTCCATCACTCAGTTCCTTCTGGGTCATCAAATACTCTATCTCCAATTCTGTACTTACTCTTCTTTCTTTTCCTCCTCTGTCTTCTCCTCGCCCTTTTCCCTCCCCCTTTTGCCTTTTGTTTATGAATGTTTTATTGACTTCCATTTACAGTTCCTACCTGGAGTAGCCCAAATCCTACAAGTCCAGTCAAAGAGATTGAGGAGGGATTATATAAGCGAAGGAGTCAAGATTATGATGGGGAAATCCACAGAGACAGTTGAGCTACTGGGAGCTCATGGGTTCTGGACTGACAGTTGGAAACCTGCATGGGACTGAACTAGGCACTCTGAATGTTGAAGACAGTGTGTGGCTTGGGAAGATTGTGGGGCCTTTGGCAGTGGGACCAGGATTTATCTCTAGTGCATGAAGGGACAATTTGGAGCCCATTCCCTATAAAGGTATACTTGCTCAGCCTTCATATGGTGGATGGGTTTAGTCCTGCTTCAACTTGATATGAAGACAATATTGGCTCCCTGTGGGAGTTCTCACCATCTCTGAGAAGTGGATGAGGGTAGGGTGGGGAGCAGCTGGGGGCTAGTAGAAGGAGGGGAACTGTGGATGGTATGTAATTTAAAAAAATCCTTTTAAACAAATAAAGAAATATATATGTATATATATACACACATATATATATATATAAGATACATCCAAAAAAAGAGTGAGAGCAGCCACCAAGCAACTATCCTAATTCTTAAATTTCAGTGTATTCTCATCAACTCAAAAATACAAGGAGATAATGCACAATTGTAGACATTTCTGTCAGACTATTCAGAAGTCCATGACAAATTCTGTAGAACTTTATAAGACAAACTGAATTCTAAGTCATTTCTCCTGCTTCATTGAATAGCAAAATGTGTAGTAATATTTCCAGTATTGTCAACATTTCACAAGAAACCATATTCTTTATTTCACCACTGGAAAATATTGGCAAAAAGGAAAACTATGGCTGAACTTGAATCGTGAGCATGTAATAAGCTCCATAGATATTGAAATAATCTATCAGGATATACACAGAAGTAGTTAAGTATTATCAATTACAATCGGTAATAAATTGTGTTAGTAAGCAACAGAACTAAAAAGGGAATTCTCAGCAGAATTACAAATGGCTGAAAGGCACTTGAAAAAGTGCTCAACTTCTTTAGCCATCAGAGAAATGCAAATCAGAACAACTTTGAGATACCCACTTACACCTGTCAGATTGGCTAAGGAAAAAAACACAGATGACTGCCTATGATGGAGAAGTTGCAGAGCAAGGGGAACACTCCTCCATTGTTGGTGGGAGTGTAAGCTTGTTCAGCCATTCTGGAATGCAGTATGGCAGTTTCTCAGCAAACTGGGAATCAGTCTCCCCAAGGATCCAACAATACCAATACAGGACATATACCCTAAAGATGCACTTTTGCACTCCAAAGGCATTATTAGCTCAACTATGTTCATAGCAGAATTATTCATAATAGCAAGAACCTGGAAACAACCTAGATGCCCCTCAACTGAAGAATGAATTAACAAACTATGGTACATCTACACAATGGAATATTACTCAGCAGTAAGAAAAAATTATATCCTAAAATTTGCAGGCAAATGGATGGATTTGGAGACTATTCTCCTGAGCGAGGTATCACAAACCCAGAAAGATAAGCAGGGGATGTACTCACTCATTAGTGGACTTGAAACAAAAAAGCAAAAAGCAAAGCATGTTCAAGCTGCAAACCAGAAACACTTGACAGCTTGGGCTCTGAAACACCTTGGACGGGCAACTTGGACCCCACTCCCTGCAGAGGAACACCTGACACAGTCTTGATAATGGGACAGGGAAAGCAGATTTGCCTGGAGTGGATGCTAAACTAAGGCACATTGGGAAATTGGAACCTCCTGCCCTTGCTGGGGAGGAAATAAAGTGATGTGGAGAAGAGAATGACTGGAAGGGGCAGGAGGGGGAAGGGAGTTTGAACAAGAGTATACATGAATAAAAAATATGACTTTATTCATAATTTAAAAAAAGACATACAAGTTTTGAGGGCTCATAAATCCTACTAATACCCTGAATATTGCAGATTGGTTTGGAAAAAAAATCTTCATTTGATAAGATTACCTTCTAGAAACCTCCAACAAACATCATTTTTGGTATGAATTTTATATTCAGAGTACTGGGACCAAAGTGAGCAATAAGGAAGCTTATCCAGACCAGTAGTTAATAAGAAGAAAGTGTGACAAGTTTCATGAACCTGTCATTATTTACTTTAAGATAGTATGTTTTGATAACATGAAGTAATCCAGTAAATTCTATGAATATAAGGTAAATATAGAAAAATTAATGTATTCCTAAACATAAATAGACTGTTATAGAGAAGGTTTAATTGTAGCAATAGACCAATGCATAAGTACAAATATAATTACAAATTATTCTAAGAGAATTTCAAACAGTGGTTCAAAGCCTTGGGAGTGACTCCACTAGAGGAGAGAAAACACGTACTCTTCAAAAGACAGTCCTATGGAGGGACTATAATTTCTACTGTGTATACATCAAAGAAGATCCCTGTCCCCATGAATATCTATCATCATATATTAATAAAAAAGACTTTATAGAAGTTTAAGAAAAGAGATATTAGCTACTTCCATTTAACAATTTACACGTATCAAATTATACTATGTGCCATAATTTGTATAATTATTATTTTAAAACTAACTCTAGTAGTTTTTAGCTGATTTTATCATAAAATACAGTAGTAAAATATAAGAATTTTTGAAAAAGGAAAATGGTTTAAATTCTGACTATGAAATTTATTGTGTTATTTGATGTCCTAGCTGTAAAAGTAAAGACTAAGGAAACTTTACATACTTACTGTACTGTACTTTGAATTAGCTGTAGTAAAAGACTCTTCCTGGAGCACTGTATGGCACAGGAAGATGGTTACATATCGCCTGCCCTGACAGATTTTGCCTGAGTTGGGAAGTGATTTCACAAGTCTCTCTATTCCAACATTGTGGTCCACTCCAAGTACAGAGAGTAGGAGAAAATGCTAAGAAGATGATTTATCTATATCTATCTTTCTATCTATATATCTCTATCTAAATATTACATATGTAATATGTATATTAATATTTAAATCTCTACAGCAGGGAAAATACCAGTGAAGTCCTCACAATGGCTCAAATTAGCATTTGTATTTGGTCCCAAGCACCTTCCCCCATCTATTTTTGTAACTTGCTTAGTGCTTTGCCTCCACTCTGCATTTGCCAATATATTGCTATCTCACCTCTTTTACTACTGACTTCAAACTTTGGATTTCTGAAAGGACTTCCCAGAACACTTGTCTAAAATTGAAAATTGAAGAAAAAAAGCATTAAATCACTTATTTTAAGCATGTAGATAATCACACTTTTTTTTTGCAGGAAAAAGCATATTTTTCAGTAATCCTTTTTCAATTGATTTTAACTTCATATAAATATCTTTTTTTGCCTTGCTTAAGGTTGATTAATATATACAGAGAATTATATATTCTATCTTTTTATTTTATACACAATTCTTAGAATAGTACCTAGTGTCCATGCACATACATGTGCATACACATATGTGCACATATACATGTAAATACACGTACGGCCATATCTATTTTCATATTATGGCCATATAATGCATTCATGTGCATGTATTAGTTATCAACTTTTAAACATTAGGAATTTTCAGCTAGTTCCATGTGTATATTTTTGATGATGATTTTATTCTTAATGGAGCATCTTATTTCTCAGTCATTGTAAGCCACCTCCTTTCTACCTGTGGCCATCCTTTCTCATGCAGGAGATGCTCCTGTTAACAAACCACATTGATTTATCCTACATATACCTTGATATCCATTTATCATAAGATTTTATGCCATAAAAGTTATAATTTTTTGAATCAACAATTATATTTAAAACCTCCTTTCTGTGAGTTTTGAAAAGGAACCCCAAGACCCAAAACAAATAAACAGAATAGCCTTGGAGCCTACACTGAGTAAAGTGAAGTGTCAGCCTCCTTGCTGTAATGGATTTGGCTGAGAATTTCTATCCCAGCAAACAGGAATCAGACTCTTAACACTAATCATCACTTGAGCCCCAGGGGCACAGATAAGGTGTGGAGAAGCTCAGAGGAATTTGAGCAGGCCTCCTTCCAACAGAGGAGCCACTGTGGTGTTTAAATAGTGCGGAGATTGGGAAAAAGAAAAAAGAAAAAAACCTGTGAAAAACTTTCTCCATATTCTGACTAAACAGTTTGTCAACTTTTTGGGTGACTATGAGTTCCAGAAATCACTGGCTTTTATTGCTTCAATAAAGATAAGTCTTTCTGGTGGAGATTGCAAGGAGATTGGTGAGCTTTAAATATTACTTACATGTGAACTTTCACATCAGGAAGTGAACCAATACCTCAGTTTCCCTATCCCCTGCTGGTATTGACTAAAATCTACAGGAAAACCTTTACAGTGGCTGGAGGTAACAGTGATTTATAAGAGGAGAAACTCTTGCTAGTAAACACAGCCTAGAAAACAATTCTCACAGATTGGTCCAGTCACAACTCTGAAGAGGCACACACATTGCTGATTAATACTATATGCTTCATGCTGTTTTTAATAATTTCTAATTTTAATTTATTTGATTTCCAGTCATGTTTCCATTTTTCTGTGTATTTGTTTTATGTGCATTAGCAAATGATTAGTAATTGGTTTTACTGATTCTCTCATAACATTTATCTTGATGGTTTTTCAAACTTTAAAAATATTTTTTTTTAATTTTTATTCCTCCATCTCCTCCCCCAAAATGGCAAGAAGTCCCAAGGTGGATTAGCTCAGCATCCACTCCAGGCAGGTCTGATTTCCTCATCCCAACATCAAGACTGAATTAGGTGTTCCTCTGGAGGGAATGGGCTCCAAAGTGTCAGTCTGTGCACAGAATCTCAGTGTGATCCCTCCTCTTGAGGCTCCACATACTGCCCATCTCATGTCAGTGGACAGTTGCTTAACCTTGGAGGGCCTAGTTCCTTTTCCTGATGGTTCCCAGGTGGCTGTTTTTGATTCAGTGAGCTCCCCAGAGCTCCAGCCAGCCATCACTGTGGGAATTTTCCTCATAATCCCTATTTGCTTGCTCATATAGACTCTCCTCCCCAGTGCTCAGCTGGAGCAGAAACTCAGCCCATGCTTAGCCATGTATTTCTGCATCTACCTCTATTCATTGTTGCATGTAAGTTCTGTGATGGCACTTGGAGTGACTATTCATTTGATTACAGGGGAAGTCCAGTCTAGGCAATACCTTCCCTATTGGTTGGAGACCTATCCAGGGACATCCTGTGAGTTCTTGGAAGTTTTCGTAGCACCTGATCTTTTTCCAGCCCCACATTGGCTTCCTCTGTTAAGATCTCCATCTCTTTTTTTCCTCCATCCTTGTGGCTTTTCTCACTCATACAACCCCTTATGCTCCCAATTAGCTAAGGAGATCTTCTCTATTTTCTCTTCCTAGGGAATCCCCGGATATCTTTCTTACGTTCCTTCTGATCCCAAAGTCTTCAGGGTTTGTGGTTTGCAGCTTTGGTGTTCTTTGCTTTTTGTCTAAAGTCCACTAATCAGTGAGTACATCTTTCTGGGCTTGTAATACCTTACTCAGGAAGATATGGACTGTGACATCTGTTACCCCATTCATCACAAGGATTGATTCAGCTGATCTGGCTGGCTAGGTAGGTGTCCCCTTCCTCCCTCACAGCTCTATGTGCATGTGTCCCTCCTGAAGCTGCATGCTCAGTCGAAGAGGACAACCTTCTTGGAATAGAGGAGGACTAGTCTTCAGTCAAGGGTACACGAGTAGCTGCACTCCTTGCTAATACCTCCAAACAAGCTTTCAAACCTTTTTTATAAGCATTATTATCCACTACATATTCTAGTTTGATTCTAGAAGAAACAATGTAGTCAATTTGAATTTCTGAGAGCCAGAGAGATGACTTTAAGTTCATAGATAAACAATTTTAGAAAAGTTTACCTGTTAATTAATAAATCTCACCCTGAAACACTCCTTAGATTTAATGTTCTGTAAACAGCAACCCTACCAGCATGACTCCTAGTATGGTTTCCTAAAGTCTGAGGAATAAATGCCCTTGTAAGCACTACCTGACTTTGACCTTACATATTCTGTTTTTGCAACTGAATATTGATTGTGATGTCATTTTGTTGTTGTTGTTGTTTGTTTTGTTTTGTTTTTTTAACCCGACAATCTCAGGAAGTATTTTACAGAGAACCATGCCTAGGATAACATTTTTGAGTACTACAGCACCAGCAATCTCAGTTAATATGTTGTCCAGGCTGCTTTGACTGAAATCTAAAAATTGGGTTGAGGAGCTATAAAGACGATTCAACTCTTGATTGACCCACCCCACCACTTAATATGTTGACCAATGTTGCCATTCTTCCCCATATATATTCCCACAGCATCCAATAACACACTTCAAGAAGTTTTCTTCTGTTGTTTTAAGAATTTTATATTTTTGAGATTATAATGATTGTATCAACCCCCACTCCCCTTTCTTCCTTCTATATCCTCCCACAAAATCCCCTTGCCTTTTTCAAATCTTCTTCTTCTTCTTCTTCTTCTTCTTCTTCTTCTTCTTCTTCTTCTTCTTCTTCTTCTTTTTCTTCTTCTTCTTCTTCTTTTGGGGGGAATTTAAAAACATTTTTTTTGGCTTGCATTTGATCTTACTACTAATTATACTATTAAGAACTTAATTGCTTGTGATATGAGGCCATGTTCAATATTAAATACAGGACAAATAGTCAATTGTTGCTACAAGGATGTAATTGTAGCTCACGGAGGAATCATCGACTTTATGCTCCAAGCTTTTGGCTTCAGAACTAATGTGCATAATCCTGAACACTCACAAGAAAGATCTTCACACTAAGTAACTGACGATAGAGTAGTTATTTGTTCTACTTTCATTGTTTTTAAATGTATAGCACTGAGAAGCTTACAAATGCATGCCATACTTGAAGTAATTACCTGTACTGGTGACTTGGTTCATGAAATAGACAGTGAAATAAATAGAGTTTAAAAAATAATTTCACATAATAATTATCTAAAAAATGATTTTGGGCCTCTAAGAAATTAGAAAAGCAAGAGACTAATAATGAGGAAATAAGAATATTTTACAGAGTGCAAAAATTTAAAATAATTTCAATGAAACAACTTCTAAGTGATATTTGCTACATTATCTTTTTTTATTTTTCTATACCTCTTTTAAGAATATAATTGTCTTAATATAATTATCTTTTTTGTGTTTATCAAGAAAAACAGTAAATTGAATTTAAAATGCTGATAAGTTAACAATAACTACAAAGAAAATAAAAATCATAAGCATGACTTATCAAGGGTGATAATGCAAATAATTTGCTACACATAAATTACTTTCTGCTCAGCTTTCCCTCTGGATTTTTTTAAAAACCTATGAACACCTGATCTTTGACAAAGAGGCCCAAAACATTCAATGGAAAAAAGATAGTATATTTAACAAATGGTGTTGGCATAGCTGGATGGAAGTGTGTAGAAAAATGCAAATAGATCTGAGCCTGTCACCCTGCACAAAACTCAAATCAAAGTGGATCAAAGACCTCAACATAAACCCAGCCACTTTGAACTTGATAGAAAAGAAAGTGGGAAATACACTTCTACGAATTGGCACAGGTGACCACTTCCTAAACATAACACCAGTAGCACAGACACTAAGACCAACAATCAATAAGTTGGATCTCCTGAAGCTAAGAACCTTCTGTAAAGCCAAGGACACTGTCAATAGGACAAAATGACACCCTACAGAATGGGAAAAGATTTTCACTAACCCTACAAGTGATAGAGGACTGATCTCTAAGATATATAAAGAGCTCAAGAATCTAGAGCCCAAAACCTTGAATAACCCAATCAAAAAATGGGGTATAGATCTAAAAAGGGAATTCTCAGCAGAGGAATTACGAATGACTGAAAGGCACCTGAAAAAGTGCTCTTCATCTTTAGCCATCAGAGAAATGCAAATCAAAACAACTTTGAGATACCACCTAACACCTTGTAGATTGGCTAAGATAAAAGGCACAGATGACAGCATATGTTGGAGAGGATGCAGATCAAGGAGAACACTCCTCCATTGTTGGTGGGAGTGTAAGCTTGTTCAGCCACTTTGGAATGCAATATGGAGGTTTCTCAGAAAATTGAGAATCAATCTCCCCAAGGACCCAGCAATACCACTTCTGGGTGTATACCCTAAAGAGGCACATTCACACTCCAAAGGTATTAGCTCAGCTCTGTTCACAACACCATTATTTGTAATAGCAAGAACCTGGAAATAACCTAGATGTCCCTCAACTGAAGAATGGATTAACAAACTGTGGTACATCTACACAATGGAATACTACTCAGCAGTAAGAAAAAATGATATCCTAAAATTCACAGGCAAATGGATGGATTTGGAGAATACCCTCCAGAGCGAGGTATCACAAACCCAGAAAGATAAGCAGGGGATGTACTCACTCATCAGTGATCTCTAAACAAACTAACAAGAACAAAGCCAAGCATGCCCAAGCTTCAAACCAAAACCACTAAACAGCTTGGGATCAGAAACACCCTGGAGTGACCCTTCGGATCCCACTACACCTATAGGAACACCTGACTCACTCTTGAAGGAGGGGAGACAAAACTGGATATGCCAGGAGTGGAGACTGAACTAAGCTCTATTGGATCAATGGGACCATGGGACTGTCTGCAGCCTGCCCAGGGAGGGGATGGGGAGTTTGGGAGAAAGAAAAAATGATCTGATGTGGTGGGAGGGGGAAGGGATCTTGAATGGGGATATACAGGGATAGGAAAAAAAAATCCAGAGGGAAAGCTGAACATTTCTTCTTTTTTTATAGTTGTTATTTATGTGTGCATGTATTTCTAAATACACAACTGCTATTATTTAAGACTGGGAATCAGAAGTAGATAATGAATTTAATGACTATATTTAACAATTGTGAGAAAAGGCAGTTATACTAGTCTATTGATTTAAACTACATGGCTGATATTTGAACTTATAGTAAAAAGTTTCTGGCCCAACCTAGCCCAGATGTCTGGACCTGCAGTCCCTTAGTCCCAAATAATAACACAGAGGCTTACATCAATTATAAGCTGTTTGGTCTACGGCTCATGCTGATTATTTGCTAACTCTTACTCTTAAACTAACTCGTGATTCTATTTGTGATTAGACACTTGAATTGGTACATTTGCTCACTGCAGCATTTTTGACCTTGTTTCCTGAGAGAGCATCTACTGCTCTGCTCTTCAGCTTCCCAGAGTTCTCTTATTCTACTAGCCCCAATAATAGCTCCTACTGGCTAATCAGCATTTTATTAAATGTTATTTATGCTCAATTTTTATATAGCACAAGAATTGTGTGTGCTTATTAAAAGTGGGCCAAACAATGTTGCTGTAAGTAATACTATAACTAAACTGTGCAAATTGATTCATTTTTTAGGTTTGGTTTATGGACATCTGGAAATGAGAATAAATTTCTACAGTGTTGTTGGGGACACTTAAGAGCGAACACGGGGAGATAAATGCTGGTGAAGGATTTGCTTTTGTTGGTTTATGTCTAATAGAGAGCCTAACAAAAGTCACCAAACATCATGAGATGGTGGCATATTTAATGGGTAGCTCAACCAGCAAGAGCAATTCACATGTGACCCAACATTCTACAATAAATGTCAATGTTTTCAAAGAAAACAAAACAAAACAAAAAACCAATAAGAGTAACAAATCTCAACATTCTAGAAGGGCAATATCCCACAGCATGAATCTAATCGCAGGCTTTCTCACCATACCAGTTCTAAGTAGCAATTCTTCCTATATCAAAAGACAGCATAGTCTCTCTAGTTACCCAAAATGCAAATTAATGTTTATCCTGCCCATTAAACAGGCACTTAAATACCCTCTGTATTTAAAACTCTATCAATAATTTGAAATAGTTATCTCATTAATCTAATCTGTGGCCCCTTCTTCTTCTAGGCATAATTCTTCTCAATAGCACTTTCCCTGAAGTTTATCTGTCCATGCCATAGGGTATCTGTCACACGTGGCTCCTAAGCACTTCATGTGTTCTCACAGGACTTAAAAGACATTTCTTTATTATTTATTTATTTAATCCAGCTAATGTTCCCTAAGTAGTCCCAAACTGCTGGACAGTGAGTCTGAGACTTTTTCCCCTCTTCCAGTCTTGCTCCTTGTTACTCCTTTTCCTGTGTGCTTTGGCTACTTTCTGATCCTGAAGGTAGCTGCTGCCTCTCATCTTCTAGTCAGCCAGCCAATCTCTTCCCCAAATCTGCTCTTCCTTTGCCTTTGTCAACATTTATTCTTTGTATGCTTTCGTCGCATGATGCATTCTAATATTGACATTTACTAATATCATGCTCTTTAGTCAGCTTTTTACCAGAACTGCAAAATGGAACACTAATATCCTGTATTTTGCAAGCAGCTGGGGAACAATGCTCTGACAACAAAATCATGAATCATGACTTAGAAGCTAGGTCTTTATTTCCTCTTATGTTTCAGACTAGATAGGTTTTGTCTAATAAAAAACTTCAAAAGATAATATTTACTAAAACACTACCTCCTTATATCTTAACACTAATAGTTTTGGTAATTACTTTATTGTTATTACAAGTATTAACTGGATTAAAAGAGGCTAAAAAATTCTCTTATGCCCAAAGAGATAGAAGCTAATGAAAAATCTCCTATGCTAAGTAGCTGGAGAGATGGCTCAATGGTTTAGAGCACCAGTGCTCTTTCACATTATCCAGTCTGGTTCCAGTTCCCAGCATCCATGCTCTGAAGCTCCAAGGGATCTAATTCCCTCTTCTAGCCCCCCGGGAGTTACCCACATGTGCATATGCACACACACACACACACACACACAAACACACACACACACACACACTTAAATTAAGAATAAAATAAACTTTTAAAAGGCCATACACTAATTTTATTAGGATATTTTGTTTCAACAAAGTCAGAAGAAGAAAAGACAGCTAAAGTCAAGGAGGTATGGTTTCAACCTTAGTGTCTTTATATCAAGCATAGCATTCCCACCTTGAAGGGACATCATGAAGTACACACTGTTTCTATGCCCCTGGGAAAGGAGAAATAGTTTATGCATCCCTTCCATTTCCTTTAGCTCAAATTCCTCCCATGGGTTTTGCACATATTCATCCACTTCACCATTATCAGTGTGTGTACATAGTGGCAAGGAATATCATATGCCAGACAAAATAGCACTCCAAGAAAGTGATGTGGTCAATGTGGCCCTTCAGAATGCTTTGATCTAATGTCTCATTCATGTCAGCTGACTTAATACCTAGGCTGAGAGAAGAGCTCTAAACTCTCAGTGAAATCATGTTAATAGCAAAGAGGTACCAGGCACTGTTGACAACTATCATTCACTTCCATTGTCTAGTCAAAACTCACAACTAGTTTACATGCAGCTTCTAACTTGAAGTCTATTTTTGTGATAGGGTGATTATAGACAATAATGGTCATGGATGTAAGCACTAATATTTTTAGACAATACACACCCTAGAGAACAGTTGGAGCTTGAGTAGCAGCTGTCTTACTTATCAACTCTAATCTTAACAAATCATGTGAAATTCATATCAGTTTTTTTGTAGAACTTAATTCTTAAAATTTTTATTATTTCTTCATGTTTTTGTTTGATTGATGAGCATGCTTCTATCACCTTGAAATGACATTTCATGTTTTACATTTGACAAAAATATCACATATAGAACAAATTTTAGTTACTATTATAATAATAAACTAGAGTCAGATATTGGGAAACAGCTGGAATATCAGAGAGACGAGAAACCAACCAAAGTCAGTTCTCATTCAACCAACTTCTCAGGCCAAACAGGGTAATTACTATCTTCATGAATCCTCAGCCATGGGTTGCTCACATAGAATGGCTGAATTTCTGCCTTACCTTGCACTATATTTTTTTCCTTACCCATTTTACTTCCTGATTCAACTCTGCTAGAGCTAGGATTAAAAATGTAAGCTACCACTGCATGGCTATTAGGCATTGAACTTACAGAGATAAAAAAATGATCTCTCTAGTGATGAGAATAAAGGCCTGGGTCACTATTCCCTAGCCTTCATGGCCTAGCTCTGGGTGATTCTGTCCTCTGATATTACAGACAAATTTTTTTTTAGTATACAATATTACTACTCTCACACATACCTGAGTTAAAATTCTAGCTATCTTTTCCTCAAAAAGCTAATATATAATTGAGTTGTGGTTATATTTAAGATCTTTGTTTTTTGATGTAAAGATTGCCAATAATAAAATTTTTGTATAATTTAAATAATACACTAGAAGCATTGTTATATGCAGTTTTTATATACATATATTTATTTCTCATATCTTAACTGGCCACTTTTAGAAATGGTTAAAATTCTGGGGTTAGAGATTCATTCATATATTCTAGCATTTCTATTTTTACATTTTCAGGCTTAATTCTAATCATTGCTTATTTAATAGCATTGGAGATAATTAATTTCATATGTTTATTACACACACATATACACACACAAACACACACACATGGAGGACACTTAGTGTGATTATCATTTCTATTGAGAGAAATGAGCAGAGTCATTTTTGCAGCAGCAGCAGCCTCCCTCTTTGAATGGGGTGTCTTATCCCTCAAAAGAGCTACTTGCATTAGAATCTAAAAAAAAATAAAACTGATTATAACACAATCTAATAGGAAAGCATTAGAAATTAAAAAAAAAATAAAGTTGCCTAATTTCCAAGTAACTTGCTAAGTAAAACCACATAAAGATGACTTAATTTTTATTGCTGATAAATGCCTTCCTAGATATTAAAGCTAAAAAGTGAATTAGATTTTGGTCATGGTGATCAGGGATTGTTCTGATTTGAGATACCTGGAGCCTTTGTAGAAATCTTCCTTACATTCTCTTCCATCTCTCACAGAGCTCTTTAATTATCTCTGGGACCATGTTCACCACTGAATTGTGATCTTCATGAGTGAAGAGACTAAGTATACAGATCCCTTGTATACAGATCAGTTTACAGGATATTGGTCTACAGAAAATGTTTGTAGAATGATGGAAAGTAATTCTTAAATGACATAATTCTCCACATAGAATCCTATCAATACAGACTCTCAATTTTCACATAAATCACATAGAATCTTTGCAAAATACTTGATTTTCAAATAAATTTTATTATCAAATAAGACTAATCTCTACCCAATTCACGATAATAATTGTTACATTATAAAACATAATCACACTCTATTTAAATTTAATTTCAAATGAGAAGCTTTTTATCTATTTAAAAAAGCAAGGAAAGATGTGTCACTTTAATGATTCATAATAGTGTTTATGCTCATACAAAGGAAGAAAAGGTAATTAAACCCCCAGTGAGCTCTCATAGAGGGTTGATAAATGTTTATTAATTATTATGGATGTGCTATAGATAATAAAGAATGAAACAGAAAGGAGCATTTTAAATCAGCTGGTGACTATTTGTAGAAATGAATTTTGCTCATTGCATTGTTCTCCAGAATGGCTATAGTTTTAGCCCTGGCAATTAAATTGGGGGAATTTCTCTTAAGCAAAATTCTCTAATGAGATCTTACAAAAGAGCACTGTTGAACAACAAAGTCCAGTACAAACTCTGCATTAAATGACCTTACCAATTGTGTATTAAATAATTTTAACAATCTTATGATAGGATTGCATTGATAATAGCTATTCCTGGGACATCAGAATTTAATTAGACCATTTTGTATTTGGCATTCCATTATGTAAATGGATAGCTAGCAACCTTAGATGATATGGCATAAAATAAATCACAATACAAGATTCCTTCCATTTACTATCTTCTACAGTATGATATTAAATTGGTTTGAGATAAATGGTTTCCATCATATGCTTCTGTTGAGAACAAAAACCAGAAAATGATACCATTAATATACTGAAGTCTCCTCATTATTCTTCAAGATTAGAATAAAGAAATCAGATAACAAACCTGTAGATTTTCCTGAGATATTAAATGTTTTATCCAGTGACTAGGTGACTACAAAGTTAAAGATCACTTATATGAACCACAGAATGTAAATAAGCTAAGAATATTGGTAGAAAATAATGTTTCACCTGAGGCCACAGCTGTGCTGTTCACTTCTAAGGGCCCTGTTTTGATTGAGGTTTTCATTTATTTAAGCTAGGTAAGGCTGTGGTCCTCCTCTAGCCTCCGTGGGGAGGGAAGAAGCGAAGTCCTTTTATTACGTTGACTTTTTTTTCTACTCTTCCCTCTTCCACTCCATTTGGGGCCTGGGGACTTGCTCACCTCTCCATTTGGCCCATGGACTCTGCTTTCTCTTGATTCTAACTTGTAAATAAAGAAAATATTATTGAAGTTTTGAAAAAAAAAGAAAATAATGTTTCAGTCAATTTTTTTGAAAAGATGTTTGTATATGTAGAAGTTCCTTTGCTTGATTTCAGTATATTCTATGATTAAAATTTATGAAATTTACCAACACCTTCTAATTGGATATATCTCACTTTACAAACTAAAACTAATATCTGGCTTCAATAATGGGCCAAGAACCTCTGATTGGACAGGTCTTAGACCCGTGAAAGGGACTTTCTATTATTATGCTGCTAACTGGACATGGTATTAAACAAAGTCCTAATTATCTGTCATTGTAGCCATAGATCAAGGCATTTCTCAACTGCAACAGGATACAGGGAGACAGTTGCACCCATGAACTCAAGGTGATTAGGAAAAAACAGATACAAAACCTGTGCAAGTCTAAGTTAGACCAGATCAGGTCATAGAGAAAGGAGATGGGAAAGAGACAGTTTTCTGGAAACAATGTAGCCTCTGATGTATCTCTGCCTTTAGCTAAGAATATTTAAGAAGCACAAATTAATCTTGAAGAAATTAAGAAAAACAAAGAAAGAAGTTGACACAAAGTTAAATAAAAAGGGAAAGGAGATTCTGGGAAAAGTTGGGGAGGATATGATCAAAACATCTTGTATGAAATTCATAAAGATTTAACAAAAATTTTAAAAATGTATGAATTAATAATGACTAAATATGTAGATACAACTTTTTTTCCTAGTAAGATACCTTTTTTTAAAAAACCATAGAGCCATCATAAAACTATTATTATATTACAACTATTGGGTTTTACTCAAATTATTTTTGTAACTTGGGAATTTTTTTCTATGTAGTTACCAGATGCAGAAGGTGTTAAAAGCACTAATTCTATTTTCAAAGAAAAAGAAAAGCAGTGTTATCAAATGCTATTTTGACACTCTGGATATATTTTTAAGTCAGGGCTATAGTGGGAGTGGGTTATTCCTGAGAGAAATGAAGACAAGATATTTCCAAATGTACTAATTGTTAACTCGATGTTAACAGTCATCCCAAGGCAGAAAAGTGAAGTGTTATATTAAATAGTATGGTTTTCAACATAGCACTAAAAGACTTATAGCTATTTGTTTTAACTCCTGAAAGACTGTAGAGTTTAATAAAATTCTAACAGCAAGACATTTGAAATCAGTCAAGAACTAAGAAATCCTCACCAAAAGTTCAAAGTCCCATGTAGCCTGCTGAGTCTGGCTACATGGTAATTAGGAGGGCAGGAAAAGAAACCACCAAAAAGAACTCTGTTTGATCCTTTCCTCAAACCTTGCCTGTGTGCTCTTTGGTATATTCTGGGCCCTAACCAGGAAGCTCCATTTAGATGCCACTTTGGGGTAAAAAACACACATTCAGAAGTCCAAATGAACACCCAGAACAGGAAAAAGATATTGATCTAAGGATATTTTTTTTTTGAGTGCTGGTTTCCAAGGGACTGGCCACAGGGAGTTTAATTATGCTTCAGTAAGTAAATAAGGAGCATACATTTTTTTTCTTTTTTTTTTTTTGTAAATGGGGAGATTGTAAGAGCACCAACTGAGAGGACTGATAACTGAGTTTGATGAGGTGCATGATGTAAAATCAACAGATAATAAATAAAAACATTATGCTGTGGAAAAAAAAAAGAAAAAAGAAAGTGCAACGTTTGTAGCTCAAAAAAATGTATCACCTTTATTGGACTCATTTCAGTTTAACACATTATTGGAGTGCTTGAAATATCATGAGAAATAAACCATAAAGCACCAATAAGCAACCCAGGAGGTCCTGGGACAGAAGAGACATTTCTAGTCTGAGGCCTATTACTGCCATCCCTCCTCTCTAAAGATCAAGGACCACACTATTCCCAGGGCACTGAATACATTGTTACTCAATATGCTATACATCTATACATCTTGATGAACATCTCATTTCAGATTTAAAAACTATGGGTGTGAACTATCATTCCTTGTTTGTGATAGTCTAGAAAGTATCATCATGTTCACCCTCGTCCTCCGTGTCTTTCCTTAGCACTGCTTTAATTTCTACACTTGGTTCTAATTTAATAGGTGAGGAAGAGATACGGGGCACAGTGGTTAATTGTAGAAAATGATTGCCAATAATTATTTTCTAAGGTCTGAGAAGCCATCTGAAAAATCAAACAGTACACAAAACTAGGTACAGTGTATTGTAATTAAGCATCACAGCTAATGGCCCTCGAACAAAACTCGGCTGGAAGACGCGATGATTAGAGACACCTGCGGGTTAATAATTAGATGCATCTGAGCAGAGAAGCAATTAATATAGAGGAACTCTCCCAGGAGAGAGAAAACCGAGCAATAAACAAAATAAGAATCATTCTAAACTTCTACTTTAAAACATTCTGATAATAATGTATCACAAACCTTAAACTTCAAATAACACAATACAATATCTGGTAGTCTATGCTGTAGCATAGACTCTCTGGACTCATAAAAGTGTTTATTGACTTCAAGCAAAAATGATCTTCTCACTTCATTTACCAAATATCAAACAGTTCTAAGAACTATAATCAATGCTGTATTAGGCAAAACAAAAACACCACCAACATGCATGTCTCTCTCCTAGAATTTGTATCTATCCATGCAAATTTTACAGTTGAACACCTGACTGGCATTCACTAATGCACTGTTTATAAATTGAAATATTTATTATTTTTTTAAGTATGAAACTGCCTTTGTCTTCAGATGGAAGCATTTGGTTAATCTCAGAGCAGCATGCCATTTTATATTCACTAACTAGGAATGCTTATACACTGCAGCAGATTCAACTCATACACTCTCCCCTGTGCTTGCTAGTCTCATTTCAGTCCTTATTATGTGTACATATGTGAGTTTCTCAATTCAGTTTTCTTACTATAAATTTTCAAATTTATATAGATCTTAGCTATTTTCACTGCAAACATAAGGTTCAGTTATGTCTGACTGTCTATTTTGACTCCAATTATGCAAGTTCATGTTTTCAAGGAACATTAAAAAGGCTAATGTATTCCTAAGCAAAACTGAAATATAATAAACTGTTTTTAAAAAGACATTAAAGGAAATTAATAGAAGCTCTATTTGACCTTATCATTAAAGAACAATTTTGAGGGAGAAATGTCTCTAATATTACAGAAATGAAATTATGCATCATCATAAAGTCCCTTGGAAAACATGTAAAAGTAGAGTCCCAAATCAAAATTTGGGAAATTATTTCTTTCATCTTTTCTGTTTTATAGTAGATAATTTGTAACATGATCTGCAAGGGTCTTTCTTACTGTGTCATTTCTTTTAGAATGCAATAGTTCCAGTTTCTGATAAGTACAATCCGAGCTGACAATAAAAAAATGTTGTAGGCACCAAAGTTGATCCAACTATTTTCTTCAGTATTATCTTATGATCATTACCAGTAAATATGTGCTTCAGAATGTCTAACCTTGGATGTCAGATTTGTCTTTTTCTGTAACTATCACTTCTTGAGAGTCTTCATGTCCTAGTGACGAACCAGAGAAGCCCCTCCATTTTTGAGGCAAAGTTCCCAGTTTTGGAATAAGACTGAAGTCTTCATTGGAACAAAGGTCAAGTAGCTTAGGGACTGATAGCAGTCAATTATCCATGGAATGTCTCAGGACCAGAGATAGCCTGGAAAGACCCAAGCTAGGAGGTAGTCAAAGAAAGGGTGTGGCAAACAGCCAGCTAAGATAACAGAGATAGTCTAAAAATCCCCCCAAAAGACAAGCTAGCCAGAATTGTAGCCTTACTAAAAGACCCCAATTGATATATAACCTTGTCATTTTTGCCCTTAAAAACCCAGCTTGCAAAGGAGCAGTACCTCCTCTGGCTACTGTCCCACCTGTGTGCTGGACAGAGGTCCATATAATTTTCAATAAACCTTCCATTTTGGAGAATTCGAGTCTCTGGTGTTTTATTTTGGGGCCTTGTGACCAGGGCACAACACTAGCTATAGAGCTTTCTACATTTCCCAAAGGAAAGAACCTACAGATCACATCTAGAAGGGTTAGACATGCGGGTTATTATGTATCTGCTCTAGAATCACCAAATCTGAAATTTCGTGTTCAGGAGATTTACAGGTTCTCCAAATGCATGGTAAACATTGAGAAGTGAAAAATAAAGTCATCAGTTTTTTCTCCACACATTTTCTACATTACACTTTCAATCTGAGAGCCTAAGTCCGAAAAGGCATGGAAATAAATCAAAGCAACGAAAACGCACATTAGTTATAAGAAATTGATTCTTTGTAAGAATGATTATTATAATTTAGTTTCATCAAAATTCACATGGTCTCTCTCCTCTGCATTTCACTTTTTAAGTTCAGCATTCTAGTTTTGTTCTTATAGAATCTGTGGATGGCTGAATGACCACCATTGGTGGGCTGAGTGAAGCCGTACTGTACCTCCTCCAATTAGAGGACTATCTTCCTAGGTTGCATAAAGGACTAAAAGCATATAACTCCTTAGGAAAAAATATTGTGTTATTTTGGTATACAATTTATAATGCTGGACTTACACTCACATTTTCTTACTCAATTTCATAACATAGCAATATTACAGGAGTTATTGAATGTAAAATATATCAGGACATATGGCTTTGGTATTATACTTATTTCCATGGGGAATTTTCATTGGAATCTGAAATTATTTTCATTTAAGCTCATTGAATATTATTAGAATAAACAGACAAGAGTGAAGTAGGTATTGGTGTTTCCTTATTGATTCAACAACCACTGAAAAGAAGATGAACAGACCTCCTTTGTGTCAATTTTGTTTTCACTCCTCTTTAAGGTTACCTACATAGACTTTTCAATTTTTTAAACTTAAATTATTAAAATACTTCTAATAATTTTTTATGTAAAAGGTGGTATGTTTCTCTGTATATCCCCTCTATGGGTTTCTTGAAATATTTTAATGTTAAAGAGATTTTTTACTTTTTTCTTATAAAGTCCAGAGTAGGTCAAAGTGTGGAATGCTATGGCCCAAATTGTTTCTCCCCAAATTAAACATGAAAGCAAATGCATTGTGAGACGGTGCTATTAGCAGGCAACTGTGATTAACAAGGTCATAAGGCTGGCATCCTAATCAGATAAAACTGGTGGTGTTATCTAAAGGAACAATTCACCTTTCTATGCATGCATACAAACAGAGGAAAGGACAGAAGGACAAGGGAGTAGAGAAGGCAGCAAAGGGTGGCAGACTAGGAAGAAATTGAAGCATTCTCTCACAAGTCTCCTTGTCTTCAGTCTTTAGAAACAGAAGCATGTATCTGTTCTTTACAACATCCTTTTACAGTACATTGTATTGCAGGAAGGACAACAAAAGTAGCCAGTTGTTTAGAAGACAGTAGAATATATATAGAATAACTATAATATATCATAGAGCATTTGATACCCTAAAGTTCCTTCCTACAGTGAGAAAGTGTCTAAATAGTTCTGCATCTTCTATGATTTTTCTCTTCCCCATGTTTCTGCACCATCTCCTTTCCTACTGGAGGCTCTTAGTTTTCAAAAACATATCTTCTTCCATCCATAGTACTTAATATTTCAGAAATTTCACATTCTTCAAATGGTACAATAGTAGCTGGATTGGTGTTCAGCTGAATAACAGAATAGGCTAAAGGAAAAGATAATTTAAATATGTGGGGTTTGTATATGGTTTAGATTAACAGTGTTTAGACTGCCATTTTTGGCCAAAATCAGAATATTTATGAGGAAAAATATTGTGTTAACATTTATGGATCTGTATAGAGAATGAATGCTCAAATGTCTTGTTTACTGCTGTTTAGAGTTCTGAGTGAGATGCCAACCAAAAAAAAAAAAAAAAAATAGCAGGTAGCCTCTGTAATTAATAAACTAACATTCTTAACCAAATGGATCTACTCTAGACTTACTGGCAGCCACTTTGGTGACACCATTGTTTTACTACCATAGACTTAATTTCAGGCCTAGGGGCTCCTGCACATAAAACCAATAAACTTCTCCTAACATTAACCAAAACTTTGTAATCATTTGTTATTGCATTACTAGGAAGCTAAAACACTTGGCATACCACTCGCTTATCTAACACAATAAAATGTCTTAGACCAAAAGATTTATTAAAATAAATAAAACCCAGAAGTTTATTTCCCACAGGTCTGGTAGTTGGGAGACCTCCCTCAAATCAATAATGTTTGTTTTTGTTTTTGTTTTTGTTTTCAGGAGGGCCTCTCTTTGCTTTCAGACTGAAGTCCCAAAGGAAGCATTCTCATGATAAATTATTAGGCATATCTCAGGTAATATGAGTTTCATTATGAAGGTGGTATTTAACCCAATCATTCCACTGATTCAGGTATTCTGTGTGCCCACAACTCCATGATTTGTTTTTGGAAGCACCCTGCCTTATCTGGACCAGACACTGTCTGTTTACATCCTCCAAAAGAAATGAGACATTAACATCAGGTCTATAAAGTTCTATATTATACCCATGACTTTTTAAAATGCCTTTTTCATTTATCTTATGTTTCAATCTGAATAAATTTTGATTGTATATACTTCAGTTATAGATGTTATGTTTGGAAGCTGATAGATCCCTCAATGATCTATGTTTTTTAATAGCTTGTCTTTGTTTGTGGAGATACCTAGAGGTGAGTTATTGAGGAAAACCATTAAAGGTGATATATATTCCACACTGTGTTGCTGTCTGCTTCCTAGATTTCTTTGACATGAACTTATTAGCACCAAATACTTAGAGCATCACAGTGGACAGAAACCATAAGCATAAATAATTTTTTTCTCCATTAGGTTGTTTCTATATTATAATATGGTTACATTTATGAGAAAGTAACTAACATATGAAAATAAGTGAACCAAAAATGTGTGTTCAAATGACCATCACTGGACAAGAACTTCTATAATGCACAGCATCAGAGATGGAGGCATTAGGCTTCCTCTTTTTTATTTGTCGAGAATAAGAACTGAAGAAGGATCTTGTGTTGCAAACATGTGAATTAAAATACAACTATGACACATGAACACTTTACCCTTATGCTTTTCTCCACCCCTCACAATTAAATTAACAATAAATCAAGAACATTTAAGATTTCTAAGGAGCTCTCTGGACAATGAATGAAAGGAGAAATGTTAAGAAATGATGTCAGTGTGACTATAAAAACCTTATCCCTTGTTTGTGTTTGGAAGATGCATGATGGATGATATGAAGCATGGCCTGAAAACAACAGTTAATGGTTCTTAGAAGTCACAGGCACTTTCTTTGTATTGGTCTGAACACAAACAACCAACTCTTCCCCAGAGCATTTAACCTAAAGCTCTTGTTTAATCTACTGGTACTTAAATTCTTCTGGTCCTTCAATTAGATTCCCAGGGGGGCTTATCTCTCCAGTCAATCAACTGTGGCTAGTTTACTAACCTGTTCACCTCTTTAACTGGGGTGTTCCAGGGAGATTTACATTCTTTAGACTACTTCTGCCAGGCTTCTGTTTGGTTCTTTCTCCAATCTATTTATATTAGTCACTGCCATTCTCTACTTCAAGGCCACCAGGGTCAGTAATCAAATTAGGAGGAACCTTATGTCTTAGCCTTCTGGGTGGGAAACTACAGACACTCAGAGTGCCTCTGGCAAGAGGAAAGATGGGGTGGAAGCTGGAATCCTTCCCTAGTATCCACAGCTACTTTGTGAAATGAGGACATTTTGTAAGAAAGCTTTCACAGTGGAGTGTGTATTCAAAGTCTGGGCAGAGGTTGTCGATGTTTAGTTTTCAGTTCTCTTCTAAAACTAGGGACACAAGGCATGTCTGCAGAATTGAGAATCGCCACATGTTTGCCCAGAGCAAATTCTTTAACCTCTTCCAGAATCCAAAAAACACTTTGTAAAAGAAGTTATACATTCAAGCAGAAAGTTATGCTGACCGGAGGAGAAGACACAAGGTTTCTGACGTCCTGAAATCTTCTCAGAAGTTTCTACTGATCACAGACACTCCTTATAAACTGAAGTAATTCCTTCGACTTACAAGTAATTCATTGCACTTTCATTTCAGGTGTGAAACAATTAAAATATTTAGGAAGCTTTTAATTTTTTATTTGCTGTAGAGCTGGTGGAAGTTGCCTGAGAAGGAGCTCAAATATTGACTGATTGATTGCAATGTGACATTTGTTCACTTTGTGATACACTAAAAGTTATCTAGGTTTAACATCACCCTTTGAAGAATAAGAAATATCTGGACTTATTTTTTAGTCAAGTAAGAATTCAAAATTTAAATCTGACTTTTTGTAAAGGCTTAAAATGTTGAAATTTTGTGTGAATTATTTGAATACAGCATGTCATCAGTTGATGCACCATTCTTGAAGCTGTGAGAGTCTAAATTTATTTTAGAAGTTTCCATGACATTTTGCTCATTTTGATGGAGTGAATGTGTTTAATGTTCTCTTTTTTTTTATTTCCATACCAGCCACATACATGACTCTATGATACCTGAGTCAATGAACTTTCAATATCTCAGATCAATTTTCTCTATGAGTTTCCTCAACATGATCTGAACCCCTTTGCTCATATAGTCTCTCTTCCCTCTCTTTGCTTGAACTGGGAGCTCTCCCCAGTGCTTAGCTGTGGATCTCTGTATCTGTTTCAATCTGTTACTGGATGAAATTTTTATAATGACAATTAGGGTGATCATCAATTTGATTATAGGGGAAGGTTACTTTAGGAACCCTCTCCACTATTGCTTGTAGTCTTAGCTGAGGTCATCTTTGTGGGTTCTTTGGTACTGGAAATCAGTATGACTGCTTCGCAGAAAACTGGAAATCAGTCTTCCCAATGATCCTGCAATACCATTCTTGGGCATATACCCAAAAGATGCACATTCTTACCCACAAAACATTTGCTCAACTATGTTCATAGCAGCATTATTTGTAGCAGCCAGACCCTGGAGACAAATTAGATGCCCCTCACCTGAA
Source organism: Sigmodon hispidus (assembly GCA_004025045.1). Taxonomy (NCBI): domain Eukaryota; kingdom Metazoa; phylum Chordata; class Mammalia; order Rodentia; family Cricetidae; genus Sigmodon; species Sigmodon hispidus. Next base: position 128,018 of record PVIH01001508.1, read on the forward strand.
AAATGGATTTAAAAAAGGGGTACATTTAAACAATGGAATACTACTTAGCAGAAAAAAAGACATCCTGAAATTTGCAGGCAAATGGATAGATCTAGAAAATTCATCCTGAATGAGGTAACACAGACTCAGAAAGATAAAGATGATATTTACTCACTCATAAGTAGATTTAAGATGTAAAATAAAGGATAACAACCATGCTATAATCCACAATCCTGAAGTAGCTAGGTAATTATTTATTTAAGTTAGGATTTACCAAATGCAGATACTGCATTAAGCATCTGAGTGAGAAGGATTTCAGAGATATGTTCCCAGAACATCAAATTCTAGCTAGAGCCTGCTAGCTAGAAGATCCTATGAATGTAGAGCAAGGAATAATATGGAAAGTTAAGTGTATCTACTTTATGATATTTGAGCACACCAGAAGTCATGAACTTCTGAATACATGTTTCTAGATTATTCAAGATATTTTAAAAGTGGAGTATATAAACTAGAGTAGTAGCACAATGGGTGTAGAAAATAGTTTAGATGCCAAATCAAATTTAATGCATCAGATTTCAAAAATAAAGTATGAACCAGTAATGTAAAAAATGCATTCCAGGTGGTTTTGATAAATACCAGCTTTGTGATTAATTTCACATTTCAAAAACAATCTTTTAATTGTGAAATGTACCCAAAGAAGTCATTTCTTAAATTTTAAATTTTATTTTTTATTTATCTTTGAATGGGAGTTTGACATTTTTGATGTATTTTTCAGAAAACTACATTCATATTATTGATGCTTTCACACATCTGTAGTATCACTGACTTAGATAATTAATTTTAATACATCAACAACAGTTGGTAAAACTCCCATGAGTCTCTCAGCAAAAGCTTTTTGTTGTTGTTCTAAAATGTCCTATTGCATGACCAATGATTTTACAGTGTTTTCTGTGTGTCTGCAAGATATGTTAGAATTACAGTTTTGCTATTTCTAGAAATGAAACAAAGGGGCATTGGATTTTATTCATCTTATCATCTTTTTTTTTTTAATCTCACACTCAGTATTCTGCATGAAGTGGGATTTAAGGGTTAGCTTTTGCCCTCCATACAGTGGCATACCTTTTACAAATGCTGCTTACTTCTGACTCTACACAGTATTGATGCTGCTTAGTTCAAAGGAATTTGAAGTTTAAAAGAGGTATCATTAAAACTTAGCCCATCATTTTATGAACTAATTTCTTCTTTATTTCCTAAATATGCTTATTAGTACTTCTCACAGCTATTATCAACATACTCTCACAACTATTATCAACATTCTTTCTTATTTAAGTACATATTGATGTTCCTGCATCTGATGATAACTCTAAACAAATATATACTCTTAACAGCAGCAAACACAAGCTTTGTAGAGACAGCAGGTTACAGATACATTTTAGGAACATTTTGATCCTAGTCTGTTGGTCAAGAAACAGTTAAATCTCAGTTAGTTTCTGGGTGTTTTAAAAGCCAAGTGAACATCTGTTAATCTTAGAGTGCTAATTAAGTTGAAGGGACTCATAAACTTTTCTTCATCTAATAATGTATGTGTGTAGCGGCATCATACTATAATTGTGAGCATTACCACTAAAACCAGCTTGTCTAAGTATATAGGAAGGTTTGCTCTATTTCAGGATGTCATGTGAGACTGACAGGGTTATGTGATGCTTGATGAATTTTGAAATTCTGTTAAATAGATACATTTACCATAAGCAAGTTGTGGGGTTGACATAACTTTTTGTCACTCAGCATAAAGCTTGAGTGAGAAAGATATAACCAAAAATATCAAATAACATTTGTGGACCAGAGTCATTGAAAGCCAACACCCCAAATTTATATTGTAGTCCTTTGCTCACATGATGTGATTAGAAGTATAATTAGATACATAAAGTGACAATCTTAGTTACTATGATACATTTTTTTTCCACAACCTGGTTACAGGGAATAGAAATAATTATTTTGATGGTATTTTCTAGGGGATATAATCAGTTTCATTGATAAAAACCCATGATATTCCATGATACTACAAATGAACACCTGTGCAGATTAGACATCTCATTCACCAAATGATAGACAAATGTTGATTTGCTGCACTAAAAATGTTATGTAAATTAAGATCCAAACAAAATTTCAAGTGTACATTTCCAAAAAACCTAGGGGCAACTAACATTACTCTGTTTTAAATAACAATGATATTAGTTGTGTCATTGTAGAATGGTAAATGATCTCTCTATCTCAGTTTCCTAATTGATATAATAAGTATGATGAATTATATTGCTCAGAACTTGGTGAGAACTAAATAAATTAATGAATATGCAAAGCCTATAAATATGACAAAGTTGCACATGGATTAATCACATTTAGATGTTATTTTCTTGTCTGTATTTTGGAGGACCTATTTTGGTATTCTAAGCTAATATACTTTGATTTGAAAAAAATATTCATGTAGTCACAATATTACAAATACAAGTAATTATTTTTAATGTTTTATCATATACCTTAGAGAAGATACACATAATTAACTCATTGCAATGTGTTTTCTGGCCAAGACTTTATTTTCAGCCAAATCCTATTATTTGCTACAAAAAAACACTGCAAGATTTTAGATGATTTTAAAAAAGACTAAACAGGCTACATTTAGGAATATGTATGTATATACACATGCACTAACAATTCATGGAACAAGAGGTCATCAATTTGAAGGAGACTGGGGAGAAGATTTGGGTTGGGGTTTGGTGAAAGGAAAGGGTAAATGTAAATGCTGTAATTTTATTATAACCCCAAGAATTACAAACAAGAGTAAAATAAAAACACAGGAGCTAGAGTTTATTTATTTTATTGCAAGTGGAAAACAGTTCATTATTGTAAAAATAATCTGCAAAATATTTTTATTGAAGTTATTTTCCTTACAGTTTTTATATTCCACTTACTCAGGAATTTTAACAACAGAAACAATTTGGAATAAGTCATATCAAACTCTATATCCAATATAACTTATTATCAAAAACAACATAAACTATACTATTTTAAAACTAGTAGGTTGTACATTATTATCTAGAGAGTTTCCTATTTCTAAATTTTAATATATCAGTGAATATATCAAATCTATTCTAAAAAGAGCTTGTCCTCTGAAAGAGAAACTATGTTCTTTTCTTGTTCACAAAGAAGTTTAGGATTAAGGAAATTATAGAAGGTAACAAATAGAGAAAAAAATTGTTTAGAAACGTGAATAGACGGGAACTACCATTGAGTGGACAAACTCTTACATGCAAATTTAGATTTTGTCCTCTCAATGGTAGTTCCCTTCTATTCACGTTTCTAAATTTTTTTTTTATTTGGAATGGAAGCCAAGCTGGTTCTTGAATCCCTCTGACTCTTTGATAATCATATAGTCCCTCTCCTTTCCCTTTCTATTTGTTCTCCATGTTGGCTCATATCAAGAGGAATTTCCACTAGAGGCAGACACAATACCCTGACTAATACGGGAAATTTAGTCTCTAAAAGGTGAGTGAAATCAACTTCATATTTTTATGACAACAGAAAAGATATCAATGTGCATGACATAAAACATTTTGGTGGTTATTTTTACTACTAGACTCAAAGAATATGGGTAATCCTAATACCATATCAAAAAGTCTATGGAGAAGACAGAATCCCCTCTGGTGTGAAGTATTATTATCCTTACTTTACACATGGATCATGCCAAAAGTTAATTTTTTTTTCCTCCCCAAATGTCAGGGTTTTATAAGGGAGATTTATCAACTATTTTCCTCCAAATAAGCATTGCATTTATTTTCAGAATTTCAGTTTAGAAGTTCTCATTTGTAACAGCTGATGTGCAAAAAGAACCAGGAATTGGCTGATGCAACCTATTGGAAATCTCAGTTTCCATAAAAGAAATCTGGATATAGAGCCTATGCTAGATGTCTCTCCATTCTGTGAAGTGTCATAACAACAAAGCACCCTCACCTCCCCCAAATTGGATGTTAGAAGTAAAGAGATTTTAATGCTTGGCTCTTTCTGAAATAAATATTTTCATAAATGGTAACAAAGGAAATAGAGAAATAAGAGCTAAGCAAAGGTAGGGTACCTTACATTGTCTGCCATTTCCTTCTGCCTTGTAAAATAATAGAAACCCAGGATAGCATTAGTACTCTCAAACTATAAACAATGAACATCTGCCCATTTGAACCTATTCCTTGTGTTTACTGTTTGGTGAACACATATTTGAGTTAAAGTATATCTGGGCTCTGATAATATGATGAAGAGACAGTTCACTTCGTACTCCAACTCACAGACTTTATCATGCCACAAGAAATAGCTAAATAATTAACATACAGTTCATTAAATCAGAACATCAAGCCCTTGAGAAAAATCCCAGGGCTCTGGGAAGTAGCTGAGATGTGCAGGTGTATCTACTTACAACTGTATGGATGGGGAAATCATCCCACTTTGCTCTTGTTCATCCTGATTATGTATAAACAACTCGTCCTTACTCTTCATTTGTGTTTTGTTTGCCAAAAATAAAATAACAGAATGAAATAAACTGACAGATATAGGACAAAGAAAAGACAATACAAGATTGGGAGTTTAAATACTAAAAACACTTTTTGAGAATTAAAATTTATGAAGCTATAAATCTGAGACATGTAACATACTTCATTCATAAAGACAACCCCCAAATTTCTAAAGATGAAGTGCTGAGAATTCTAAACATATCATTATCAGTTCCAAAGAGAATGTATTTTATCATAAATTATCGAAACCAAGTATTTGTAGTTTAATTTTTGCAAAGATAATATTTTGATATTCATGGTTATAAAGAGTAGCCTAAGAATAAACTATCTGAATACAAAAAGTGAATGGGAAGCTTTTATATAACTTTAGTAACATATTTATGTCAGTTCCAGGTAGTATTCTGTACATAATGCGTAAGATTCAAAAATCTGAAGTTCAATTTTCATTGAAAATATAAACATGTTTATCTCTTTAGTTTTATTTCCCACCTACTTCAATTTAAATGCACTTGTCCTTATACATAAGTAAAAATACATAGAATATTCTTTGCCACTGTGAAACTGGAAGTTCTTGGAAAAACTCACAAACTTCTCATTCTTTGATCAAATTAAATGGATGACTGAAGCCCGTACCCTCCAGGCTGTTTTTTAGATAGAAAAGATCAAATGAAAGCAATTACATTGTAATTTGGTTGGTAAGGTTTAACATAAGGAGTCTATTGAGAAGTGTTCTCATACGTCAACTGCTGCATAAGTAGCCTGATTTTTATGTTTAAATTAATATAATCACGCTGAAGTACCTACTGAAATACAAGGTAGTTATAATTGATTCTAAAATTCTACTTTCAGAAATAAAATGTATCAATTTGAAACAGTATATCAGTTTAACAGAAAATAGTGTTCATTAGCCATTTAAATATAATTTTGTTATGTAAAGTAATGTATTTACTGAAACATTTAAGGTCTAATAAAACACTCATAGTTATACAGAACTCTGTATACTTGCTATAGTAACCTCCAACTAGTATTATTGGTAAACATACATAGTGATTCTTATCTTGCAATATAGTGTGAGTAACTTAATGTTCTAAATATGAGTATGAGTTTGGTGATCAACAATGTGTGTGTGTGTGTGTGTGTGTGTCTGTGTGTCTATGTATAGAGCCTGAATTGTCTACCACCTATACCCCAAAATTTTTTCTAGTGGAGAGACTGGGACACCAACCAAGCCACATAACCTTCAACCTACAATATGTCCTGCTTACAAGATGTACAGGGGTAAAGGTGGCACAGAAATTGTGGGAGTGACCAACTAATGAATGGCTCAGCCTGTGACCCATCAATAAGGGGAAGGCAAGCTCTGAAGCTCCTACTACCTGGAGGTCCATGACCCCGAGCCTATATAGTCCAGATACCTGAGATAAAACCAAACACAACCAGGTTAAAAAAAAAAAAAGGTCACTGCAATGGCATGTAGTGAAATTATGTTGTTACGTTGTAAATAATTGTCTCACCTACTGGTTTAATAAAAATGCTGATTGTATCAGGGCACACAGGAAGTATGGGCAGGGCTACCAGACTAAGGAAACTCTGGGAAAAGGAAGAAGAGAGCAGAGATGCCAGGAGACAGCAAGGAAATAAGCTGAAATGCTGATGAGAAAAGGTACTGAGCTGCATGGCTCAATAGGATAAGACTCATGGGTTAGTTTAAGGGTAAAGAGTTAGCAAGTTATATGCCTGGGCCCTAGGTCAATCAGCACAAAATTAATGTAAGTGTCTGTGTGTTTCTGTGGGTCTGTGTGTCTGTGGGTCAAAACCTAAGGACAAGGCTGGAAAGGCTGGGCCAGAAACATACTATACAATGGTACCTAACAATATTATGCTATATACTCTGAGATTGGTGCCTAGCCCGCTAATCATCAGAGAGGCTTCATCCAGTAGCTAATGGAAAGAGACACAGAGACCCACACCCAAACATTAAGAGGTGGAAAAAAAATTGTAGGAGCCAGAAAGGTCAAGAAGAACACAAGAAGCCCTACAGAATCAAGTAACCCAGGCTCATAGGGGGCCACAGAGACTTAATTGGGTTTTTAGTTTTACAAAGAGAGTTTGTACATTTTGATGACTGTCACAATAAAGGCTACTTGCCATGTGGGCTATACTTGCTAGTCTGTGAGCCTCAGGGAACCTACTGTTGTCACCTTTCTATATTTGGGACTACAAGCACATGCTATCATACCTGTAGTGTTACAAGTGTTCTGAAGTTGGAATTCAGTTTCTCTTGTTAGTGAAGCAAGCACATTATCAACTGAGCTTGCCCATTATTTAGAAAATCTATGCATTTATGCCCATGTAGACTGAGGTAGATTAGCAAAGACTGCCATAAAGACATGCATTCCAGAGGGTTTATTTTCTGCTTGTGTCATTGGAAGTAGGGCTCCTGGAATGATGTAAGTTGGTAAGCTCCTGGTTACTACCACTTAGTATTAAACAAAGAGTGGAAAAGCAAGCAATAATGCCACTCTCTCAGGTGTTTTGGTGCAAATATTAAATTCACTACACTTGATTTTAATAAATTTAAAAACTGGTGGTTCAAATGTCAACGACTGTTGAATTTTATTTCCCTTGTAATTTGAATTTTTGTATTTACAAAAGTATCAGTTCAGAACTTTATGTGAATCAAAATAACCAAAATCATATAAAAATGCAACCCATCAGTGTCTGTAGTTTGAACAGTAGTGTGAAAATAATATTTCATATAGTTTCTGATATATTAAGAAAGAAAGAAATCACAGAGTGAAACTAAATTATTCTGTGAGATGTCCTTAGAGAAAATAAACTTCATGCTTGACATTTTTAACAGTATTTTCATTGTTCAATAATTTAAATTCTGATTCTCTGCCATTCTAACTGGTTTCAATTTAGCTTTGCTAAATCTGTTAGTTAGACAAGTATCGTGCATTATTAAAACCACTGTTGACCTTGAAAAGTACAATGTGTTGTCTTCTACACTGAGTCATTTATGGCTTAATTATTTCAGTACAAATCTTTTCTTAACTTATTTTATAGCTTATATGGAGATAGTTTTTATGAACTTACACATCATTATCCAGTTTCATTTTAGGTATTTATTATTTCAGATATGCACACATACTAATAATTCATTAGACTAATTGCTAAACACCAGCACAAGATTTTGTGACTATCAATTTAAAATTAACCAGATAAATATATTTTTTCTTTTATTCATTACATACTGATATTTACAGTAAAGACTGGTCCATATGCCTAAAGACATCCAGTGGCAAGACGTTTGAAAAATGTCAAAATAAAGGCATATGTTAGGAGTAAAATGCATGATGTCAGCCTGAGTTTCAGGCAGTTCTACCCTGGAGACATAATGGATGGGACCAAAGTGAACAAGAGATGTGAAATGCAGGAACTAAGAGATTCTCATGATTACTTCTGGGATGTCTGCTGAATAATTTTTCTATTCATCAAGATAAAGTGAAGGAAGTTGTTACCTTAACTGATATTCTGGAACAAAATGAGTTGAAGTGAGAAATTACTCAATTTGCTTTCTTGCATGGAATAAGGAATATTTTACTTAAAACATAATTCGAAGAAAATATCAAAAAATAGTATTTATAAATTGAAGAATCTCTGAAGGATAAGCATAAAATCATAACATATTTGAACAACAGTGTTCCATATATGTATTAAACATTTATTACTTTATTAATCTATGGCCCAGATCATATTAAATAAGAACCAATTTGGGAGAAGGTTCTCATTTGATTTCATGGAGCGATTCATAATAGATTACTCTGCCAAGCAGTACCCAAGACTACTGAGGAATGCTCTGTTACCTAGAAATGTTAGAAATGCTTATACTATATAAGAAAACAATTCCTTTAAATACCAGCATGACTGCAGCAATGAAAAAAAGAGTTGCACATCCAGAAGGCAAATATTTATTGGAAAGGAATTTAATTCATATTCCTTGAACTGAGATACATGAAAACAGTTTGTGATGATTAGTATTCTTGTTACTTGAGACATTGAGTGTGGGGGTTGTTACTATCTTTGTAGTAATGATAGACAATCTTGTCATTAACATATATTTTAATAAAACTAATCCCACATGCCTAGTAAGTCAATGAACATGTATACCAATTATTTTCTATCTTCATTCAAGAGCAAAACTATAGCCAAGAAGCTCAATGGGCTTAATGTTTAATGCAACTGAGACATAAAGATATTTCTACTTCAAATACAACAGAACAAAAATTGTCACAGAATTTAGTATGTATATGAGATGAAGTATTCTTGGGGGTATGTGACGGTGACAGTGATCAGCTCAAACTGATAACTTAGGAGAATAGCTTCTGTTAAGGTTGGATCTCAGAAGGTATGTAGAAATCCATCAGTATAAAGAGGTATAAAAGTATCTCATCCAGAAGAAAGATAATGCAAAAACTCCAGGGCAAATCGAAGAACAAAGGTCTCCAGTAACAACGACCATTTAGAATAAAGGTTATTTAATTTGATCTCAGAATCCAGAAGCTATCTTTTATCCTTCACAACAGGAATCAGAGATGGTGTGGTATAACAAACTTAGGGAAATAAAAAATTAGATGAAAAATTACATAATTTGTTGATTTGTCTAGAAAGTTGACCTTATTAGGTGTGGGGGCAGATTTATTTGTTTATTTTTGCTTCTGTATTTCTTTTCTTGGATGATGACACATTAATGTAAGGCAATGGAGATGCCAATGACTAAGAAGCTATTAAAGATAACTGAAAATAAAAAAAAGAACCACTGGAGAATGCTTAACCATCTACCTCCTATCATTTTTATTGGTTTTGATCAGGTTGGGGTTACTGCCCTTGAATATATTCCACTGGCATTTGAGAATATAGCCAAAGCCCAAAGTTACTCTCGTATACCATACTTCTGTCTCCTAAATCAGATAATAAAACTTAGGACTCTTTTCTTTCCATTTGAGATTCTCAGTCCCCACAGGAAAAAGACATTATCTCTGAGGAATAAGTTAAGGTTCTGAACCCCCAGTCCTTCCTCTGTGTCCCCAGCAGCTTGCTATTAGATAGTACCTTCCACCATGTTCAATCCTATTCTCCAAGACAGACTATTTCTTCATCAGATCAAGTATACAACTATACAACTTTAACTACTTTGCATTTTCCTTTCTATGAAATTTCCATGATGTAACATAAAAATCATTAGATACATTTTGATGCCTTTATTCTCATTTGTATCAGTCAGTTTTCCTTTTAGACTAGACAGGAGCTTTCTCAGTGTTATAGTGGGATTATGTAAATATTAGTCTTGCCTATGAGTTTAATAAAAAACTGATTGGCCAAAGGCAGACAGGAAGTGTGCATAAGGCTACCACGCTAAGAAAAACTCTGGGAACCTCTCAGAACAGATACAGATGACATAGAGATGCCAAAGCTGCCAGGAGATGCTGAGGAAATGCTGCTGTGAAAAGGTACTGAGCCGTGTGGCACAACAGCATAAGAAAGATGGGTTAGTTTAAGACTAAAGAGCTAGCAAGTTATAAGCCTGGGCCTTAATGCCAATCAGCATAAAATTAGCGCAAGTGTATGTGTGATTATTTAAGTTTAAGCAGCACTGTGGCTGGATTGGGTCTGAACCTCTGTGCTAGACCAGAAAGTTGGGGTCAAAAACCTATTAAAACAGTTAAGAAACAAAACATTTTCTTTATTTCCCATATGAAGAGGAAACACATCTTTTTGCCTTCATTACAGGTATACAGAACCACATGACAAATTTATATCTAAGAGGAGATTAATTGGGTTGCAATCCTAGAAAATGGACAAATTGTTCATACCGTTTTCCTGGGAAAAGAAAGGCAATATCATGACAGGAATTCCTTCTAAATGGAGGCTTCAGCTAGGTTGCTGTTAGCTGTTAGCTTCTATGGACTTTAACTTCATCCATGTGCTGTATGAAGTCATTAGGAGGACTGCTTAAGAGAGAAATTCAAGGAGAAGAGACATTATTTTCTAGTTGGTAAAGAAAACCTGCAAACACTGACAGTTGAAAGTCATGAGGTAGGGTTAGCCTGGAACAGATGGAGGGAGACTCTTCATGTTTTAGCTGAGGCCAGTACAATATGAATATGTAAAAGACATGCATTTTTATGTATTTTCTGAGAACACTGTTAAGATGGGAAACCAAAATGGGCCTGAAGTTAAAACACTGCTAAAAATACAGTGTAAGAAAAATTGTTGAGAATTCTTTTTAACACTGGCTATGATATTTTTTTATTAGAAAACTTACTTTATTTATAATTTTGATATCTCAATCACTTTTAAAACGCCCCAGTGAAATATTAATATTTTAGTTAAAATGATTAAAATTACCGTCAACAAATAATCTTCTCTGTAAATTTATATTATCAAAAGAATCCTTAATATCCTGTGACTATTTATCAATGTATAGGTCTACTGAGTGTAGTCACTCTGGAGAAGTCACTTAGACACTTTAGATCCTTTGTCAAATCAAGGATCACAGGATCGATATACAGATGATTGATATGCAACATAACATAAACACATGTCATCACATAAAGGCTTTGGAGACTTAGGAAGTGTCATTTGCAGTGGCAAAATGAAAAGCAATGAGAACTAACTGGTCAACTGCAATCATTTTCAAATGCCTAGACCTTAATAGTGCTGTAAAGCAGACTTCCACATCTGCTTCCTTAGCACAAGTACACCAGTGTGTTACAACTAACTTTTAACAGCAAGTCAGACTTATAAGAAAGGAACTATCTATGAGAGAATGTCATGTCTGTTGAGCAGAGCAGAGTTGCCATCTGCCATACAGCAGAGCCAGGAGAAGATTTGTAGCCATCACCACCCACAGGATGAGGATAATGTTTTGATAGAGGTTGTGGCTAATGAAGTCTCAGTTCAGTCATTTAAAATCTTTAAATGTTTCACATGTGGTCTTACCACATCCTCAGAGTCTCCTGGGAAGGGCTTGCTGGAGAGATGTAAAGTAATAAGAATGGTATGGTGGGAAACTTTTATGATTAAGAAAAATGAAATATGGAGAATGGGGAAACCATTGAAATGGAATGAACAAGGAATGACTTCAGAAAGGCATGGCTCATGAGAATGAGAAGGTCCTTTGCATATACTTTCCTTGCAGTGGAACTCCTGGGCAAGCCCAGGACTGAACCACATAAGTTTTGTTCAGCACCCAACCTCCAGAAAATCCCATGTGCCATGTGCACAGTGACAATTTATACTTTCAAGTATCTAAAATTTCAGAATTTGGGGCATGAACATGTAGCTCAGTTGGTAGAGTGAGCACCTAGCATATATGTACCCCGGTTTTTGTTCCCAAGGTCTGTATCTCTAAACAGAGTCCGTTGGTGAATTTCGATATTCTCTCTGCTTAAAATACAGTCAAGAGAGGATCAGGGGTTCAAGTCATTCTCAACTACACAATGAGTTTGAGGCTACCAGAGACTACAGAACATGCTTACTCAAAACACAAATCAAACCAAACAAAGCAAAACAGAAAAAAAAATAAAGTTTTAAAATGTTTAAAATTTGAAACTGTATTATGCAAAATAACCTCAAAGTTTTAATAATCTTTAAAATGTTAAAATTGATTATTCCTTTCACAAAAGTTCTCTCAAGATGTTAAACATATTTTCTTTCTTCTCTGTCTCATAAACTCATTTGCTGTTCCTTTTTTTCTCCCTCTAACAAAGTGTGTAGTAAGCATTTGTTTAATTATTTTTAAAACATAATCTTTGTTGATTTTTTTTTAGAAATATGACATCATGCACCCCATTTCACTCACCTTCTTGTCCTCTACCTCTTCCCCTCTACTCTGTACTGTCCCCAATAGAAAATTTTAAAAAACTCAACTCAGAACACAACAAAGCAAGTAAATAAAGACAAGAAAAAACAAACAAACAAAATCCCTCTTCACTTTTTCTTTCTGGAATCTCTAACACCTCTTCATTTGCCCTGGTGACATTGGGAACTATGTGTCATGCAGTATACTCTTTTGTCCAATCAGCTTTTCTAAGAAATGTTCATTGCAGTGAGTCACTGGTCTGATTCAAGGTCTCTGGCACACCATCATCACTGGATCCTCACCAGAACTCCAAGTCATGGAGATCTATGGGAATTGCTCTACAGGACTAGTCTCCCTTCAGGAGCTCCAATACACCCTAGATGAGGTAGATTTTAGGTTGGGCCAACCCAAAGCTCTGCTGTGGACCTAGGTGACATCAAACTGGTCAGTCTGAGCCACTGGGGCCACCTGCCTTGGCAAGGAGGAGGAGTGAGCTACCCTATGTGCATGACCTCTGAGCCAAAGGTTCATCCCTACCTGTGGTGAGGGTTGGGGGCCATCTTTTTCTGTGCAGAGGCCAGCTTTCTTGTTGTCCAGCAGGAGCCCAGGACATTTTTTCCTAGGACAAGCAAAGGTCAGGAATGGCTCAGCATGAACCTCTGATTTCATCTTGCTTGGTTCCTTAAGGCCTCCTGAGGAGACACAGGCCACAAATATCAATACAAATTCCAGTTGAAGCAGGACCAAGGACCCAGACAGGCCCTCCGCAGCAGTATGGGCCCAGGCAACATTCTGGCTCTAGGTGGAAGAAATTGTCACATCAAGGAATCAGGTTGCATTCCCAACCCTAGGCCTCTATGTGACATTTGATGGCAATACAGTACTCAGAATTTAGTACAGATGCCTACAGGACTATGGAGCCTCACATGGTTCTCAGCAGCAGTTGAGTCTGGATGTTACCACTGCCCCAGAGACAGTATGACCCTCAGACACCAATATGGCCCTCAGTGTGGATGGTAACAAGTGCATTGGACATCAACATAGACTCAAGCTACAGTAGGGAAACAGACCTTCACATGTATCTTTGTTGCAGTTCTTACCAAAACATCACCATGACACTGAGTAACAGAGCAGGCCACTCAGTTCTACATGTATTCTGGCCCTCAGACAACCAATGTAGTCTCAGGTAGCGATCTAACCCTGGGCATTCTCTGGGTACTCTATGGCAAGAGAAGCCACATATGTCAATCTGGACCCTGAACACTATATGGCCACATACCCAGTCATGACCCTTGGCAGCAGCCTGGTCCCAGATGACATAATGACCCTGAGTGGCAGCACAGGTCATCCATATATGGATGGCTCTTGCTGTGGTGTGGCTGCCAGATTCTACCAAGTCTTAGGCTCTAGATCAGATCCCAGGCCTCTGTGGATACCAGTGGCAACCTGGGTCATGGACATCAACACAGACCCCAGCTGCAGCTGGGCCAGGAACCTAGAAATGATCTCAGGCAGCAGCCCCGCCTGATCAACTTCCTACCTCCAAGTGGTAGCCATGGCCACTCAGATCAGAATGACTCTGGCAGAAGCATAGCTCCTAGAAATCAATAAGGCCACAGGTTTCAGCCAAGGTCCTAGGCATCATGTATTTTTTGGTGGTAACATAGGCAATAGACATCAACATGGACCTGGGCTGTGGTAGAATTGTGTACCCAGACATTTTCCTTGAAGCAACCTCTGTCTGGTTGTCATTATGGCATCAAGAGGCTGTGAAGACTGCCAAGTTGAGCTTGGTCTCAGTGGAAGTGTGGTCCTTGGATACAAACAGAGGGCCAAAGTGATGGCCCAGTCCACTAGAAACAGCATGGCACTGTACTACAACAGGAGGCATGAACATCAATGCAGACCCTGCCTGCCTCAAGTGGCAAGCAGATTCCTAGCCTACTCCTCACCACCTTCACCATGGCCCCAGATGGTAAGCATGCCTCTAACATTTGCCCACTCCTTGAGGTAAACATTTTTACAACCACCTCTCATGTCCATGCAACTCATACTCATATTCAAGAACATGAGTTGGGACTCACAAATTCATTTATATAATTGGTATTCATTTTTAACTGCTTACAGATGTTTCATATTTTTCACAGGCCTCTTTCCAAGTATGCCCTAACATGTGTGACATAAATGCCTATGGCTGAATACTTATGTGCAAGTATGTACAAATACATGTCTTCTGGCCAGAAGTTGACACTAAATATCTTTCTTGATTGCTATCTACCTTATATATTAAGGCAGAATCTCTCACTTTAGCCCAGAACTTACTGATCATGCTTGTCTAGCCAGCCTGTGTGAGGAGATGCTCTGTGTCAACTGCTCCATGACTATTGTAACCACTCAATGTGTTTGAAAAGGAATGGATGTTTGCGAATTAGAAAAAAGAATTTAGAAAGCATGGATTGGTATTGTTTTCAATTCCTCAATGTTTGGAAAATCATCATCACAAAAAAAAAGAAAACCAAAAACCAAAAATCAAACCCCAAAGAAAAAACAAAAACAAACAAAAAACCTTGTGCTAATTGTGTCCGCTGAAAATCAATGGGGTGTGACCATTGATTTTGATAATGAACATAGATTGAAAAAAAATTTCAAATGAACATGCAACAACTTTTCTAAAACATAGCAATCAGCATTTCACATATTGTAACCAAAAATAAATGCTCTGACTTCAACAACAGGCCAGGAGAACACATTCTAATACTCAGGGCTTTCTTTTAAAAATTAATTTGTTAGTTAAAATTTTTTGGCTTGTGGTTAAGATCAGAAATGCATTCATTTACTCTTGTATTATATTTAGATTTCCAATTTAAAAAAAAAAAGTGGTGCTAGCAAACTCAGACTCTACTTCATAGGAGGACTTTTAAAAGGCAAGCATTATTGGTCAATTTTTAATTCTTTTCTTCATAATACATACCATATGTGAATGCAGAGGCTTTACAGCAGGGATCGCAGACAACACTTACTGGGTTGAAACACATGAATGTGCATATTATGAATCCCCTTCCCCCTACACAGATTTTTGCAATCTGTCTGGAAATACAAATTTCTTAATTAACAAATGGTTTATCTAGCATTTTTTACATTTAAATAAAAAAAACAGATAGACAGCACTCAATAGTATGGAAAAAAGTCATGTCATCAAATTACCTACAAAATGTTAGATGTATCAGTTTTTAGTGAGCCCGATTCCAGATGTATGGAAGAGGATGTTCCCAGGGTGTGGCCCAGAAAGTTTCATTTTACAGTCTTTCCACATAACTCACAAGTGTTCTTTTGTTAATAAGGATAACATAAATAATCATCTAAAGGCAGCTTTTAATAAATTAAAATAAACATAGCTTCTGTGAAAGCCTTGTCCTTTGAATAACAAATATTGCTTAAATTGTTCTGAACCTGTGTTGTTACTGTGTTGCCTTATTCATATAGCAAAGATGTACAAAATATAAATCCCATTAAGCATCTGTCATCAGTTCATATGGCTTCTATCTAAACCAACAGACATGCCATTAGCCCATCCAATAGGGTCACAGAATATAAAATCAGCTAGATTATAGATTTAAGAGATTATACAGAGTGGGTAAATTTCTACATACAATATGCAATAAAGCACAAAGGTATACTGTCCCCAATGATTATTAGATAAATTTTTAATTACATCTTTTTCTTAATTGCACAAATATTCTTCAATAAATTAGTTATGTGATACTGATAATTACAATAAGTAAACCAGTCATTCAGTATAATGCATAATGTAGAGAAACCGATTAGAATGCATTATGAGTCAAGAAACAAAGATTTTCTTTTTTCTTGATGAAAATCAAATAAAAATGTCAAACTGCTGCAATCAGACATCCTAGATATGAATATTCATTGGCAACTGTTCATGGCAGATTTATGAATTCTTTCACCTGCTGTTAGGAAGAAAAAGGAAAACATTAAGTTGCCAAATAAAGCCATTAACATAAGCTAAAAGAAAAAATATATACACAGATGGGTGCTGATCTTAGAATTATGCAGTTATATCAAAGAGAACTATTTCTTTTATATTGTGAAAACATTTGCATTCTACTTGCAGATTGCAAAGGTCTAGAATTTGAACTCTGTAGCCATAAGCACAATCCACACTGGTGAGTTATGGCGGACAAATATCCAGGTTCTATTAACTTGTTGAGGTTTTTTAAAGATATTCATTAGCAACCTAAGTGATATGTAAATGCATGCTCCTTTCTTTGGATGACATTTACATCAACATCCATACACATTGGATTATTTTGCCCTAAAGAAAAGATTTTGATTAAATTTGAGGGCCTAATTTAAATGGATGACAAGTAACTACTTTGATTTGTTTTGAAGACCTAATAATGAAAAACCATATAAAACATTTGCTTAGGTCATCTCGGTTTTTTTATTTTATTGTATTCGGATTTCACTCATGTGTGAAATATGGTCTTTAAGAATCATTTTAGAACTTCCTGAGCACTATCTGGGTTGGAAAGCTACAAAATCATCTTTGACTGAAGTAGTTTAGCATATTCATTTGTAGACTAGGAAATGGCACCCAAAGGCAGTAAGTACTACATTTTGAATTTCATGTATTGTCTCTCATGTGATATTTTTCTTAATTGGTCCTGCTAGTCTTTGGATTGCCTTTTAGACTCCAAAATTGACTATTCTTATAAATCTAATCATTTGAGTTGAAAGGAATTTTCTCCTTTTTACCTATAGTTTAAATAAACAGACCTTAGTAATAATGGAAAACTTTTTTAAAGGTGTTAGCTAGTCACATATTATATCAATGCAACTGTTAGTAAAAGATAAATTCTGAGGTGTATTTATCTTGAAAAACATAGGATTTTGTGTAAAAATCTGACAAAGCAGTCTGCAGTTTTCTAATACATGAAACATTTGAAGAGTTGCAGAGGTCTAAATAAGAAGCCACAAAGTTCTGTAGAACTGGAGGAATCATGAGAATAGAACCTTCCCCTCTGAGTTCTGTTACTACACCTAGCAAAGCAGGCCTAGTCCCCAAAAGTACTTTCACTGTTGGTACAGGTGGAAACTAATACATACTCTACAAGATCATTTGGTATCATGTTTGAAAATTAAATATGCATTTACCATGTAATTAGCAATCCCACGCATACATATTTAACCTATATATAAATTAAACTCATTTAGATGCTTTCATTGCATCGTAACTTGTGAGAAATAATTAGTGAGTGCATGAAAACAGATTATATAAATTATGGTTCATATTTATAATGGATTATAGTTATTAAAAATGAACTACTGAATTTCCATATGTCGGAGTACATTGGTTTTCTGATGTATTTTGAAATTTAGGAAGGGGAATTATTCGTATAGTATGGTACAATTTGGAGCGGGGAGGGAGAGCGAGGGAGGGAGGACAGAGATGGAAAGAAGAAAGAGAAATAGGAAGAATAGGAAGGTCTATCTTTTCTAATTATAGATTTAACTGTGTTCTTCATCAAATTACTTACAAACAAGCTTAAATGGTGAAAACAGTATCATGAGTTTTTTAAAATTTATTGAATGTTCGATTATGTATATTGGTGTCAGATGCCCTGGAGCTGGAGTTACAGACAGGTGTGAGCTGCCGTGTGAGTGCTGGGAATTGAACCAGGTCCACTGGAAGAGCAGCCAGCACTCCCAACCATTTTTAAATTCAATAAAAAAAATCATATGCTCTTGGTCCTCAAATTTCTTTCTCTCTTACTTTCTCTCCTTGCTTTCTTTCTCTCCCCCACTCACACACATACAAACACACACACACACACACACACACACACACACACACACACACATGAATATAAAGACAGCCAGGAGACTGATTTGTCATAGCCATCCAAAAGTCTTCCAAGATTCCTAGTAGCCCACAAAGCTCAATATTCAAAACAATTGATATATAAAATGAATTAAACAAAGAAACTAAGTATTGCTTATACTCAGCTTCAAACCATGAACAAAAAAGGACTCTATTAATCACTTTACAAACTACTTTAGAAATAAATATGTGTGTTGGATTGAAATACTTGATTATTTTGTAAGCCAGCTGGTGTCTTAGAAATGAAATATTTATGGTCCCAGTAGCCATTGATCAAGTTCCCTTTGAGTCATTTTGCTTCTTGGCAACCTTTCCATCATAATGAAAAAAAAAAAAAAGATTTAAAGACTAACCTTAGGGGATAAAAGAAAGTAAATATCAAAAGTTATGTTATATGCCAAAAGTTAAACAGTAAATTTTAAGGGAGTATTTGCTTTTTAAAACATATATCTTGATATAGATAAATTGAAAGGTAAACAATAATATTGAAAATGTACTCATTAATATGCTGCATTTTTGGATCCAAGTAGTTGTTTTAAAACTATTTTAAGTTGTTTAAAATAAATCACATGTGTGTATACATATAATTTCAATGGTTACCTGATAATGGTTTTATATATATATATATAGAGAGATAGATAGATTAGTTCAGTATTATATTTACCACAATTCTGACACCATTCACCAAACCAAGCCTATTATAATTGCCAAGGAATTAGGTAGAATACCGAGAAGTTATACTAGTTAAGGTTAATATTGAAATGTCTACAAAATAATGAATTATATTTAATCACTTCATTTCTAGGTTATTCACACTGTAATATTGTTTACCTTACACCTTCCCATTGCTTATCTGGAAGTTCCCATGAGTTATTGTAAAAACAGCATGTCAAGATCTCATTGAGGTTCATCATAGACTAGATAGCAAGACAGTCTCTGCTGTTAAGGGCTTGGTCTTGAGTTTAAGCGGGTCACGGCTTAATAGCTAGGGAACAAATATACTCTTACTTTTCCAAAATATAAAATAAAATGCTGAGCTTGGAATAATAATAATTCTCAGATGATAGGATAGATATGAATATTCCATAGCAGTTATATAGGAAGTAATAAAGTTACAAAAGATGCCCTCCTTTCAATTTGTGAAAGAATGATAGCAGCTGCCAGGTAAAGCAGAACACCACCAAACACATGCGCCATTTGGGACTAATGGAAGTCACCATGAAACCTCAGCTCAGGTTTATGTTTAATCAGGTAACTTGAGTGACTATTGACTTTTAAATTCTCTGATATCTTTTTCTCCGTTTCTTCATACTAAGCATGTTCTCAACTTCCCAATCTCCCTTCTGTCCCTATGGTAGCAATGTCTGATACTTCTTGTGACATTGAGAACCTCAGTCTGCCATGAAATCTTTCCATAAGATGTAACATGTCAACAATGTTAAAATGTGCACCTGAATACCTAAATGGATTACTTGTTTCAGCTTCATCCAATTGCATGTGACATTTAACTGAATTTTTTATTCTTTCTTTTAAAGTATGTTGTCTGGGCTGGAGAGATTGCTCAAAGGTTAAGAGCACTGAGGTCCTTAGTTCATTTACCAGTTCCCAGCAACCCACATGATGGCTCATAACCGTCTATGATGAGATCTCGTACCCTGTTCTGTATACTGTATACATAATAAATAAATAAATCTTTTTAAGAAAGTATGTTGTCTGAATCATTTTGATTTATATCTATAGCAGTGATATCAGATAAAATGTTCTATAGGAATAAAAATAGTGATATTTCCTTGTTGTTTTAGCCAATATAGAAACCAAGATAAATGTGCACATATGGGCCATGTAAAAGGTGACTAATGATTGTACGTAACTGATTGAAATTTAACTGTATTTTTGTTGGTTCGCAGATATTGTTCAATGTAACTAGTTTGGCGTCTACTTGACAAAACTGCTCAGAAGTGCTTTAGGATGCACAAATATTGAATACATTTCCTTAAGTAAGTAAATAGATAATATATAGAATGTTTTCCAATCTTTGAAAAATAATTATCTACCTAAATCAAGGTTTTACACCATGGAAGGTATTAATAAATTATTTATAAAAGGAAAAATTCCTAGAATTTCTCATCAAAACACAGGGAACTGTGGAAATCAACATGGAGGGCAAGTGCCCTGGTTTCAGAGACATTAAGCAAACAACAACAGAAAAACCAACAACCACCAACCAACCCAATAACCACAGCAAAAACAAGAACAGTAACTTCTGTCATTAAGTGGAGAAGGCTTAGATTTGAGTATTGAAGGACCAAAGACTCAGAAAGTCCACATGTAGAGAGCAAATATCTTCTTTTATTGCTAAAAGCTGAGATTATAACAGGTCCCCAGACATTAGGATTACAGGTGCCATGTTACTGGCAACATTCTGACCTTAAAAGCCAGCACATAGGCCCTGACCCCTGTTAAAACTGGAAGAAAAACAAAGTCCGTGCATGTACTAACTTGTTTTTGGCTTCAATAGTTTTGCTTATTGCTACCTGAAGTATAACTGGCAAGGATACAGATATTTTGCTGAAAAGACAAAGAGCTATGTTGTAGAAAGTTTTTCCGGCCCGTTGGGCCCGGGAGGTTTGTGACCTGGCGCGCTGCGTCGGTTGTTGGAACTTGGTCTGTGTGGTGGCTTTTATCTCTTAAAGAAATGAATCACACGCTTATATCTTTTGTATTGTTTGGTCCATGTCTTAAGCATATTGTTAGCTAGTTCTTTTATTTTAATTTAATCTATTTTTATTTATTTTTTTTCACATGGCCCACAGCCCGTGGCTCACTTGAATTTTTATATGCTGCTTCTCCGGGGGACGGATGAAGACTGGCTTAACTCCACCCTTCTTCTCCTACCTGGCTGCCTCTGATTCTCTACCCACTTCTATGGTGCTGTACATAGGCCAAAACAGACCTTTATTTACAACACACAGAGAATATTCCCACCACAGAGCTATAAGGCTCAGAGCTGTATGATTAGGCAAGCTCCCTTTGTTGCTGCCACCCATATATAAATACTTTCTTTTCAATTTTAAGAGGGTCTGTGTAGTAGTCTTTGTTGGGCTCACCTCACAACTTTCTGGAGGTGCCAGTAAGATTCCAAGAAGCTGAGACACTTAAGGTCTTGGATGATCTCTTTGGCAACAGTGCAGAATAAGGACAGTTCATAGTGGGTGTGCACTCTAGAATGATTTGGGGCCCCACAAACATCTACCACTACAGAGACTGCCAAGACCACCACACTACAATAGGACATTACAGAAAGTTGTCTCAATCTGTCACCTTAGAAAGGGAGTCTGTTTATCAAGGCTTCTGAATAAGACATTTAGAAAAGACTGGATGTGCACTAATTCCAGTGTGACAATTTGGTGCCATCATGTCCATTTTATTTAGTCTTATTACTGTTAGGACAGCACATTGTCAGAAGAGCTACCTCTCAGGGTTCTGTTTCTATTTCTTCATTGAACATGGCTCTTGTGGTTAACTTCACTCTGGGCCAGTGGTTAGCAGCCCTTACACTCTAGTTTGTAATTTTTATAGATTCTTTTTGAAAGTGAATTGAGAATCAGAGGAACAAGTTGAGTACTTGAGGTCTCACAAGTGTGATGTTGTGGACTCCAAGCATAGATTGATGGTTTTCTATGTCCATTTATAGTCCTTCTATATGTGTATACTATCAAGACCTCTTTACATTTATTTCTTACTCATAGATAGAAAAGAATTATTGAAATCCATAATGCAAGGAGAGTCTGACCTACTTTTTATGACAATATCATAACATTTAATTTATAATCTCTTCCCTAGCATATATGTCTGATCTCTTCTACAAACTAAAAGCATATTCCATATTTGTTTGCATATGCTGGGAAGCAAACATTAAGATCACAATAAAAACATTTTATTCAGGAGAGACATAGAATAGGATGGGGAATGATTCAGTGAGAAACAGGCATAGCAGTCATTAAAATTGGGTGTGTTCTACAATACAAATCACAGAAGAAACAAGAGATTAGTAAGAAAAATTAATCTGGAAAAGAATACACCATCCCTCCACCCTCTCTGCAAATGTGAGATTCCTAACACATTATGGTTTTCATATCTACTAGATGAGTTAGTGTCAATGGACTTCAAAACAGTTTTCTATGTTATTTCCCCATGGGAAACTAAATATTCACCAAGCATAGTTAATGACTACCTAACAGTACAGTTTACTTATTAATGCATTAAAAAAATGCATGAAAATATCTTTTCAAAATTAAATCACATTATGTGCAAAGTCATTTTATGGAAACCCTTGGGATAAATTTGGGCAAATATATTGCTTAATGTAATAATTCAAACAACCTTTAACAATTTTTTTTATAAATATCTGTTTTATCATTCTAAACATATTAACAGTTCTTGTTCTTGACTATAAAATTTTTAAGCATATAACATAATTCTCACACAGTGTCTGAAGATGTATGTACCCTTAATAATTACATGTTGAATCTTAATAATAACAGATAGACTTTAGGGTATAGTACCATTCGGAAGCTGTTAGATCATAAGGGTATAAACTCGGCAGTGCTCATATAAAGAAAGTTCAGAGAGCAGCTTTCTTTTTATCACCATCCAGTGAAGAGAAACAATGTATGTACTATCCTTGACTCTCTAAGATAGTTAGGGTTTTTATTACTGTAAAGAGACACCATGACCATTGTTGTTACTGCACATGAAAATAGTCCACACTACCAGTTACCATACTAGAGTTTATTCACGAATGTTGCCAGGCAGGTGCAAGGGAAGAGAAGCAAGAAGAGAGAGAGAGAGAGCATGATCGCCTCATGGTATTCCTTTATGAAAGAATAGGAGCACAGGTTTACATAGCCACACCTAAGGTATGAATATGGATGAAGGTGGGTGAAGACTGCCAGAGGTGCCAAGATAGTGGGTGTGCTATATGGGTTTATGTGGTTCTGCCTGGGTCATAAATATAAATGAGAGGTGCGTGCCCTCTGCAAGTTCAGCCTATACCATGTCAGATGATTCGGACTAGCATGTTTATCAGATAGCTGCTATGTGCCAGGGATTCTTACAACCAAGGCAACTCTTATAAGGAAAAACAGTTAATTGGGGTGGCTTTCTTACTGTTAAGAGTTTCAGTCTATTATCATCATGATCAGGAGCATAGCAGTGTACAGAGAGACCTGGTGCAGAAGCTGAGAGTGCTACATCTTGTAGGCAACAGGAAGTTGAGTGACAGTCACACTGAGGGAAGATTGAGCAAAAGACACCTCAAACCTGCCTCCACAGTAACACACTTCCCCCAACATGGCCACACCTCCTAGTGGTGCCACTCCCAATGGGGGCCATTTTCTTCAAATCACCACATTGATATAAGACATAAAGCCTCATCAGATGCATTGTCTTCTTCTATATTTTTCTTGAATTCCTCAGCTTTCTCAACTGTAATTAAATAATTTGTTATTAACAAACTACTCACTTGGAGGCAGTTTTTTAAAATATTAACTTTTAAAATTAACATGTAATTACCCTATGTTCTGACTTCTGATAGCAGCTTCCTGATTCAACCTAGACAACCATTAACAGGGGCAGGGCTTTCAGAAAACGGGCCACTTGGACAGCTTCAAATGTGTTAGCTCATTTCTTCCCACTTGTTCATAGCAGCATTATTTGTAATAGCAAGAACCTGGAAACAACCTAGATGCCCCTCAACTGAAGATTGGATTAACAAACTGTGGTACATCTACACAATGGAGTACTACTCAGCAGTAAGAAAAAATGATATCCTAAAATTTGCAGGCAAATGGATGGATTTGGAGAATATCCTCCTGAGCGAGGTATCTCAAACCCAGCCAGATAAGCAGGGGATGTACTCACTAATTAGTGGACTTTAAACAAAAGGCAAAACATGTTCAAGCTGCAAACCACAACCACTGAACAGCGTTGGATCTGAAACACCTTGGACAGGCACCTGGAGCCCATTCCCTCCAGAGGAACACCTGACCCAGTCTTAATGTTGGGGTGAGGAGCGCAGATTTGTCTGGAGTGGATGCTGAACTAAGCCACCTTGGGACCTTGGGACTTCCTGCCTTGCTGGGGAGGAGATAAAGTGATGGGAAGAAGAGAGAGGGACTGCGAAGGGCAGGAGGGGAAAGGGAGTTTGAACAAGGGGAAACATGGATTAAAAAAAATGAGACTTTATTCATATTAAAAAAGAATAACTGATTAACTATAAAAAAATAAAGTAAATGTAGCTTTTGCTAATTAGAAAACAAAACAAAAAAAAAGCAAAAAAAAAAAAATACCTAGAAAGACCTCATTTTGCTAGCTTGAAGTCCATTTCAGTGGAATGTTTATAGTTCACAACTTAAAATGACTATAAATTAAATTTCTTTTTGAAAACCATTTATCAGGTATTCTATTTAAAAATTTTTCTGAACACACCAGAAATCTACATTGACATAATACTTATTTGTAGAAGTACTTTACATATCCATTTTATCAATAGATGACTAAGGAAACTTTGATACAGGAGGTTTGAGTAATATAAGATTTTATTTCAGACAGTCACTAACTCTATTTCCTGAGAAAGTAAGGCAACAAATGGTTATTTCAAAAGTGATATTTTTAAAATAATGAGTTTTAAATAAAAGATAATCAAAAATTTCTAACATCTTATCATTATTACAACTTTGTATCTTTCCTTTCAACTTGTTTTCATGATTGAAATAATATGTAAAAGTTACAAGAATGTCATAATCAGAATAAATTGCATTCTTCTTAGGGGATAAAAATTCGCATTGGTTAGCCCCCCATCTTATTATATATCAATATCCACATCACCTGGACAGACACTACGGGGTACCAGAACAGTTAATGTGTATTTTTCTTTCTTTTTTTTAAAAAAGCCAACAATAGAAAAATATACTGAGAAAAAAGTACTAATATGTATAAGCAATGTAAAAAAAATTAGATTGATAGGTTAGTCATCAATTTAATTACAGGGGAAGGTCAGTTTAGACACCATCTCCACTCTTTTTTGTGGATTTCTGTGTATATCCCTAGCACCAGGTTCCTCCCTAACCTACAAATGGCTCCCTCTATCAAGATCTTTCTTGGCTCACCTTCTGTCCCTCAATTTACTCTGGAGATCTTATCTATGTCCCCTTTCCCAGGAGGATTCATGAATTCTTCTTTTAGGGTTCTTCTTGTTTCCTATCTTCTCTCGGGTTGTGGATTGTAGCCTGGTTTTCCTTTGCTTTAGATCTAATATCCACCACTTATGAGTGAGTACATACCATGTTTGCCTTTCTGAGTCTGGGTTACCTCATTCAGGATAGTATTTTCTAGTTCCATTCATTTGCTTGCAAATTTCAAAATGCCATTATTTCCTATGGCTGAGTAATACCTTATTGTGTAAATGTACCATATATTTTTATCC
Source organism: Sigmodon hispidus (assembly GCA_004025045.1). Taxonomy (NCBI): domain Eukaryota; kingdom Metazoa; phylum Chordata; class Mammalia; order Rodentia; family Cricetidae; genus Sigmodon; species Sigmodon hispidus. The sequence goes on from PVIH01001508.1 coordinate 153,805, forward strand.
ATTCTTTGGTTTAAAAACATCTAAGTTGTTTTCCAGGTGCTGGCTATTATGAATAATGCTGTTCTGAGCATAGTTGAACACATATCTTCATGGTATCAATGTGCACCATTTGGGCTGAGCTCCCAGTCCAGTCAAAGACAAGAAGGAGGGATTATAACAGCAAAGGGGTCAGGATCATGATGACTGAACCCACAGAGACATCTAACTTGATCTACTGAAAGATCACTGATTCTAGATTGACAGCTAGGGTACGTGCATGGGACCTATCTAAGCTCTCTGAATATGGAGGTCAGTTGCATGGCTTGGGCAATTGGTGCGGCCTCTGGTAGTTGGATCAGAATTTATATCTGGTGCATAAACTGGCTTTTTGGAGCCCATTTCCTACAGAGGGATACTTTGCTCAGCCTTAATACAGGAGGGAGGAGCTTGGTCCCACTTAATAAGAGATGCCAGACTTTGTTCACTCCACATAGGATGCCTTACCTGAGGAGTGGATGTGGTGGGGAAGAGGAAAGAGCAGGAGGAGGAACTGTGGTTTGTATGTAAAATGAAAAAAAAATTTAAAATAAAAAATAAAAATAAAATATGTAAATCTTTTATTACATAGCACATGGTCACCTTAAAATCCACCACTCATTAAAGAGATATGGTGTTACTCATTTATCCATCAATTTCTTATATACACAGTTCATTTAGCTTGATATTTCTTAGGTGTTGGTTATAATTTTTGAAGGAAGAAAGGGACTGAGAACATGTAAACGAATCCCAGTCTAGCTCAATTTACCATTACTTACAGCTAATGTGGTATTCATACTGTCCAATGTCCATGATAATGGTATTTCAGTTGATTAGCACTCTGGAGTCAGATATTATGATTTATATAGACAATTATAGAGAGCTGTCAATATATTTAAATGTGTAATTGGTAATTATGAAAACATGACAGACAAAATATGTGTTATAACACTCTATTTTTTAACCCAAAGGTTGATATGTAAGAAAATCTACCAACAGCTCATATATGTTTGATGTATTTAGCAAAGTAGACCACTTGCCTTAAATCATCCCTGAATTTGCTCTGTAAAGCAGAATTATTATTGACATATCTAGTCTGGAGGGCCACTGAGAGTGAATGAGTTTATTGGTGTTCAATTATCTAATTAACTTCCAGGAAAGATGTGAAACACAAGGTCAGTCTGTATATTAACTAAATTATAGAAGCAGACATGTATTGGCAGAAGAACTGACTATAACGGTCACTGATGGCATGCTACAGAATCACTCTCTTGTAGTTGTTTTATTGTGAAGTGAAAAATGCACAACTTTGTATTTCTAAGCAAAAATGACTAAGAAAATATGAGGAAAGAAGAAGGATTTACTTATTAGTTCCAGTATGTAGACTATCTTGGTTTACGTGATCTCCAAAAAGCCAATAAACAGGTAAAACTTTTCAATTGTGTATTTTTGTAGTCCTGAGAATAACAAGATGGAAGCAGCATTTCAAATAAGGTGAAGTATAGGATCTTTATACTATGAAGATAGTAAACAAAGAAAACAGAAAGATAATTCATCTATAGAGCTTTTACATTTCTTTAATATTTTCAGTTGCCTATTAAATATTTTGTCTGATGTGTACAAATTATGAGTATAATTCAGGTAATTCAAAAGGAAATTCTACATAGCACAAATGGAGCAGAATGACATATTCACTGTAAAACAGCAGCAAACATTTTATGTAGAATATGATTTTCCCAATGTCTATGCTATATGTGAAATAGAACTGTCCTGTTAATCACTAGTGCTTAAGAATAATGGCTATGCTTCTGCTGTTCATTTAATCTCAACACTATCATTCTACACAATGGCAGTGCTACATATTTTTTTCTTGTCACTCCATTTTATAATTTTTTAGAAAATAAAGAACTTTTTCTTAAAAATATATGTATACATGTTTGTGTGTACATATGTATATAATTATATAGTTCAACATAATTATATAATATAAAATGTATTAGTAGAAGTAGACTTTATAATAATAAACATATAGTAAATATATATGTATATATATAAGAATAATACTATGGCAATCATCAATAAGGTAAGTGCTTCGTTCCCCTCTTTTTTCTCCAGCACATGCACTTACACACACACACACACACACACACACACACACATTTATGAATGTCTGCCTTTATGGATAAAGGAAAAGATGTGACAAAATGAGGAAAGATCAGTAGCACAGATAGTTCCATTTTTGTATAGGTTTCACTCCTCCACTATATACACCAGTCATGAATAAATCAGAATGCATTATTTCACTTTAACCACCATTACATGTACTGCAAGGCACTACAGGATTTCAGAATGAATTGTATTTGATGGACCGTTGCCAAGCTCAGGTGACATAAGTAATGTTCCACAGTAGCTGCTTCCAAGCCTATTGTTGAGAATTTTAATCAGGACTTTGATGATTGAAGAGTGAACATAATCATTAATTTTGCAGATAAGTTTTGCGAAACAACTTCACCATTAAGAGGAAAGAAATGAGAGCACAGTAAAATCTCAGGGAATCCTACAAGTTGTCAGAGTTAAGTTTGATCAAATCCAAGAGGAACAAAAAAAAAAGTTATCATGTTGACTGAACAAAAACCAAACAGCATAACAGTGGAGAAATCCTTTTCAGGTTGAAGTGTGGTTAGATAAAGTGTGGAATAAAGCAAAGAGAAGAAGAGAAATCAATTGTGGGTTCACAATGGGGATTCTGACCTTAAAGGAAGAAAGAAGTCTTCTGTAGTGGAGGGCAGGCACTATCACCTTGACTTAGAGGCCAGGCTTTTAGGCCATAAAGCCCTAGTATTTGGGACGTGGAAGACAGCCAGTGTAAGATCCTGTGTATGTATGCCCCCGCCGTTGTTTTTTGTTGTTTTGTTTTTTTGTTTTTTTCCTCATGCTCTTAAAGGACCTGATCCATTTTAGTCATGGTAGACCATTCTACCTTTTTAGGAACCAAATGACTGTTTAATCTCTTGTATCAGTGTTTTTCTATAAACACTTTAATAAATGTTAAACCTTTCTTTGTCACTTGGCAGTGATTATTAATTGTAGTAATAGCCTTTTTACATGAAGATGAGTGGATAACAACATGGATTTAAAACCAGATCTCATCCAAATTTTCCATCATTGAGAACTTTTACTAACTCAGGTTATTTCCTGATCTTCTTTGAAAAATAAAAATCTTATGCTTAATTAAATAAGAATGATTGATATATTTATATAAATATTCATAGTGACTTATAAATCACTGACCTAATGCTGGCTGTTAAAAAAAATTATACAGTAACAAAAATTTCATATGTGGAGATGTTCTTGTGTATTAGAATTTGTGGCATGTTTAACACAATTCAATATACTTTTTGGATACATTCTATAAGTAGAAAATGATGGATGTAAAATTTCATTTCCTTAAAATCAAATAATAAGGGAGTTCTAGAGAGAAATGGTAAATAAGCATTTTCAATTTATTCTTTGCTTGGTATTTATGTTTTTAAACAGCGATATTTGGAAAGATTGCTCTAAAGCTAATTTCATATCATATCAGACTATAAAAGATTCATTCTTTAAAGTTTCAAATGCCCAGCAGCTATTAAACTCTGATCCCACTGATAATACTCAGAAAAAGTTTAAGCATTAACCATTAGGTTATTATCCTTAAGAGGTCTTGCCATGGGCATTATTATTTTATTTCTACTTTTATCGTACATTTTTCATCCAAGCATCTTCAGTTATTTTTTGCTTTTTGCCTCAAATAACTAAGATTGTGTTAATTTAACTAATGCAGTAATAGATCTATAGTTTTGTGTTTTTAATGAAGAAGTTGAGTTTTATATTACATATTTAGTATGACCAATAAGGTAGAAAGGTAACAACAAAGTGTTAAACCAGATATTGAGATATGAAAATAAAATCTCCTGTTCTCTCTAGCTGTAAGGGACTCAGATCCTTTTGGAACCAGCCAGGAGAATTTAGGTAAACTAGAGAAGTCAAAAGGTGAATGGTGAAATGTATAATTTAAGGATTTTTCTTTTAAAATAAATCATGGTTTCTCTTTAACAATTTCTTTGTTATTTAAGCAGATTTAGCATGGGAAACTATTTCTTTTTTTGTTTGTTTTTTAAAATATTTTTTATTTATTTTTGTCAAACCTACTAATACACCCCCTTTTGTCCCTTCTCCCAGTCCTCCCCCAGCCTCTCCCCTCCCCAACCCTCGATTCACTCCCCAGAGAAAGAAATCCCAAGGTAAGTCAATAGAGACTGGAATATTCAGTTGAGGTACGACCAACCATTTCTTACGATGAAGTAGTTTAATTTGCATGTATGGTCTACTACATACATAGATATTTCTACATATTCTAATTTATTACATAAAGTTCTTACTAACCTAGAAAAATTTATATTAAGATGACTTTATAATGTGAAATATGCTCAGTAAAATTGGAAAACCAGATTTTATTCCCAACAGACTATACTGTTATTTGTAACAGTTGCATCAAAATCAACTCATATTTACTCATTTGGAAACAATGTTGCAGTGGATAATTTTAACCTCAAATAAACATGATATTTATTCAAATAATGTAAGTGTTGAGGCAACAACAAAATTGATGCCAGAGTCCCTTAGCAACAGAAATAAGAATGCTAATAAAGAGACTTACATCATTTTAAGGCACCAAGCGAGCTACAGCATGTTAAATTTAAAACTCAATATTTAAGGATGATAAAATTAGTAAATCACTAGTTTATAATCTGAAACTTTTCCTTTGTAAACTATCATTTTATGTCACAAGAATGTCCAGGTAACTTCTATTCCTTATCTTGAACAAACATTAAAGCTATATTCAGCCAAATTTCACCTTATAAAATATTCACATAGAAACAGAGGATACAGTGAAAGTCAGATATTGCTTCAGTGGGTCTAGGCTGGGGTCCTGGATTCTCTAATTCTAATAAACCATCATTTTATCTTGATTCAACTATACTAGTAAGTGAACAATGTTCTGGAAGATATTAAGATGGGTTATGTTAATAAAGTTCTAAATTTCTAACAAAATGTTAATATGAAATATCCTTGATTATCTGAAAAGGCAAATAAAGCGTGATGACTTTGATGGTATCCATAAGATGGTGTTAAGGAAATTAAGTTTAAAATAGGACCAACCACAGACCATGCCCTCTGTATTCCTGTTAAATGGTAGTAATGATTACAATTTCTTATTAATAGTATTATCACAACAATGTAATGTACTATAGATGCACTCTATTATGTCTCTATTTTGAGTCCTATAGAGACACTAAAGATTCTTCTGAAAGTATATTTTAAGTTGAGTATAAATTAATATATATTCATTTCATGATAATTATCACTCTGTAATTGATACTGTATAATATTTCATAAATAGTACCCATGATACACATATAAAACAAACCATAGGGAAGCAAAATACAGGTGGCTTGCTGATACTTCTGTAACTATAACCAAGTCTTAGGCATCTTCATTAAACTTAAGTGGAAATGTAATAAACACTGATTTTGAAAACAGAAGGAATCATACGTTTCGTAAACATGAAACCTCACAGCAACAATATTGTGTGTGTGAAGCAAAACATCAGGAATTTCTGTGGCCTGCATAAGAAAACTGGGAGAATGTCGCATTCATGTACAGGGAGATGCTGCTAAGTTTTTGTCTCTATTAGCATTAAAATAATAATGACTGTAGTAATGATTTTATTAACTTGTTACTTAATATAAAGGTTGGGGAAAACATGTGTGGATAGCAATGTGCAAACCCATTCAATTCTCCACTTACATCTAAAATTTAGATTATCTGGAAAAACAATGAAGTTTCATATTCTTGAGGCTTAGTCCTGAAGTCCCTCTGCAGAACTGTCATTTTACTATAGAATTGTCTAACCCTGTATTTCATAGTCTCTCCACTAGAGTGTTGTTCAAATGCAGCTCTTTATTGTTAGGATATGTGAAATGGGGTGAATGGAGTGGTGTGGAATTTCCACATATAAAACAAATCATGAACATTACAGTGTTGTGTAATGCTTAGTCTAAAATTGGCAAATAATTGATCCTGGTGAGGACATGCCACTATGTGAGACTAGGAGGAAGGCTCTGAGTATAAGAACAATTATCTGAGGAAGGCTTGCAACCATCTATCTTTGGTTGCAACCATTTACCTTTCTATGCAGTGTTTTCCATGATTCTATTGATTGTATTAAGCCAAATATTACATACCACTATTATGGCAAAATAAGTATTCTTTTTTTTTAAATTCCTGGCAGAATGTTCCAAACACATCTTTCCTTTTGCTGATGCTGTTAATTGCACAAATGCTCATGTCATCTTGTTTAGACTGTGGTTTCCTCCTGTTTTGACTATTATGTTGCCCTTATGTTGGTCTTTCTGTTGACAGATTTCAGCTGCTACACACTGTGTCTTGGAGCCTGATCAGCCTCAGCCGAAGTAAGTAGACAGCTTCTGCTTCAGCTAGCTGCCAGACACAAATATGTATTAAACTGTAGTTTTTAATTCTTTTTAGAGAATTTCTTAAGATATATGTATAAAAGATGTCTTTTCTCCTGTGTATTTAGAAATGTCTAATAAATCTTATTCCTCTTTTCTTACATGTCCAATTAGGTAGCATTAGGAAATACTGATGGTCCTTTCTATTATGTCACCAAGAGTGGTCCTTTTATAAAGCTAACATTTATCTTTTATTAGCAGTTTAAGACTGATGAAAATGGATTTATTACATGCACAGTAAAAAAGAGACGCCAACGATGTCAGGGTTGCTAATGCTCTTTTCTCTCTCTGCCTCTCTCTCTCTAAAAAGGCACTTTTACAATCTTTACCCAAACAAATTCTTGGATACTGGCCAGTTTATCACACAGTTTTTTCCCCCTACATCTGTGCCTTTCATGTCTTCTATCTTGTTTTTTCTCTTATATTTCTGGTTTTAGTTTATATGAATAATAAGGAGCAAATACTAGAGACAAAAAACCAAATAAATTATTTTCTTTGTGTGTGTGTTTAGTTTTTCTTTAGATTTACATGTGGGTTTGTATGTTCATGAGTGTGTGTGTTTGTATGTGTGTTTAGATTCATGTGTATGTGTATGTGCATGCACACATATATGGTATCTTTCATGTCATAACATTTCCCAGTTCCTTTCTTAGTACTCTCAAGCACAGTGTCTCATGGACAATTATGTAAGTTTTTTTTTTTCTCTTCCAATGTATTTTTGCATGTAGGATGTTGCAGGCATTATTTTTTCTAGTTTTCCTTGGAAAAGTATATCTGCTCCAATGTGGAGCCTCAGTGTTGTGGGGATCCAGGTGTTTGTCTTCAACAGTAGCAGTAAAGCTGGACCTCTTCAGTTCACTATGGAGTCTTAGCCAAGGAGAGAATTTGGATTTTGCCATGAGATTTCTTGCAAAGATTTATAATTCAAAAAGAGAGTCAGAAAGGTGGGAGAGGTCCTTGGGAGTCTCTACTTAGAGAGATGCTATACATAAATAAGCACGTGTATTGGTGCACAGGGCCATGTGAGCCTCTCAAACCTGACTCATGCTCCTTTTCTATGACTGCATAAAACTTGACCATTTCATCTCCAATTCCCCTTTTTAAAATATCTGAAATCTGACTATATTTCCAACTCTGTTTGCTTTTCTTAAAAAGAATATATTAAATATCTTTGGATACTGAAAGTGAGGTAGTCTACATTTTAATATATTTTTACCTTACAATTTTTCATTAGTGTGAAGATCCACATAACACCTTGCAGTCTTTATTGTTGTGCAGTACAATGTTCAATAAAGTTCCTGGGCTTTTCTAATTAAATTCCTAGTTTTCTTGGTATTTTTGTTCCATTTAGGAACAACATGTTCCAAAGGAGTTACTTTGAGTAACCACCATTCTTCATTGTGCCATTTCTGTGTGTTATATTTATAATATGTCTAGAAAATACTACTATGAAAAATACTGATTGCTTCTGTGATGGCTTCCAGTCACAGTACTTTACAAATGTTTAGGAGAAAACTAAAAGTTGTGATTTTACACATTGGCAATAACTAATGCTTTTTAGTGATAGTTAGTGTCTAGGAGTGTCATTCACTAAGGTCCCCGTAAATTGGATATGATATACACATTGAATTCCCTTACGACCACTCTTGAGAACCTCCATATTTATTCACCATGTTATAGTGATGAAGATACTGAAATTGATGAATATGTACTGCTAAAAGTTTAATAGCAAGTATCCCAACACTGGAACACAGATTCTGAACAGTGATTCCCTGATGTTATTGGTACAATCTATACATATGGACCAAGCAATAGAAACATTTAAACTTTCACAGTAATATAAAGCTACTATTACACCATTGACTACAGAAAGGCTTTGCTTAAGTATTCTTATGAAAAATGCATTTTACTTTTAGACATAATTTTACTAGCTACCCTGGCTTGCTTGGTCCATGCTATATACTCCATAGTGGCCTCAAACTCATGGCAGTTCTCCTGTCTCAGTTTCCAAAATTCTGGATGTTTAGTTATGTACCACCAATATAACCACTGTAAGCAAAGTAATTCTGAGAGAACCTAAGAGGTTTGACTGTTTTAATGGTGTCAGAAATGTTGTAAATAATTTTTCTAGAATTTTTTTTCTTGTCAGACCATGCCCATATTACTTTCACACGAGGATTTTGGATTGAGAAAGTAAGTGACATCAGTATTTAAAATCCCAAACTTCGAATTTCAGCTGTAAAATTTCATGAATAATGTGCACCAAATAAAACATTTCATTCAGTCAATATACATGCCTCATTAGTTTCAAGATCATCACACAGAAGGCTGCAGAGATACTCTAAAGAGCAGTGAGGACCACACTAAAATAATCCAGCAAAAACTCTAGAGAGTAATGAAATGTTATAGAATGAGTTAGGAGAAGAAAGGGAAGAATATATATATCCAAGAAAGATGATGTATTGTCAAGGTCAAACATTCTCAATTTGAGAACTGCACCTTGGTTATGAAAAATGATTGCTTTTGTCCTTAAGCAATAGGCCCAAAGATATTAAAGTAGGGACACACTTTGTATATTTTTCCAAAGAGTCAGTGACAAAATTTTCATTTTTTCTCTCTTTCTTTCTCTCAAAAGAACTAGTCTCTCTCAACAGAGTTAGCTGTTTTAGTGTAAATTTTTTCATAGCTTGGGACTCTTAGAAAACAAAAATGTTAAGAAATAACTGTGTACATAGTAATAACCCTGAATAAACTGTATAACTATTTAGAGCATAGGAAGTCTAAATAACTCTAGACCTATAATGCAAATATTTGCATTTATTTAAAGCAAAGATTTATATAGGTAGTTGATGCATTAACAATTGTGTACAAATAGCAAGAACGTTATTTAGAACAATTTAATTATGAGAGACAAGAAGTTTGAAAAGGTAGCAAATACTTTTAAATATGCTTCTTTTCCTAAAATTATTTTAAAATGCATATAAATTTTATTGTAAATTTTTCATATGTATATTTATAAATCTTTTCTCTTAACAACCATCCCCATTACTCTCTTAATTCATCTCTTCTCAACTCTCTTGGACTTCTTTCCCAGTAGCCGATTTTCTAGTTTAAGGTAATATTTGTTTAAATGTCTTAACTTCTACTGAGACATATTCTTAAACATTCCTTAATGATGAATTTAACATCAATATATTACTTAATGGTTTTCTTATGTGATTAGGTAATATCTACTATAGTTTATAAACCTGAAGTATATACATTATGGGTTTATTGAAATATTTAAAGTGAAATACAAACTGCCTCTTTCAATTCAAAATTCCTTTGTTCTACAAAGCTTCTGTAAAACACATAATATGATGATATACAGAAAATTCTGTATTAAAAATGCATCATTTATATATCATTCTATCAGAGGCTAATTTTTAAGTAATAAACAAGATGTAATTGGAGAATATATTTAATATTAGAGGATAGCAAAACTTAAAATTCCATTCAGACTTTTGACATTTATTAAAGATTGCTAGTGTAGTTACCTAGCTTAAATAATATTAAATAAAATTATCAAACCAAATTAAATAACAGGTAATTGTAGAGTATTCCGGTTAATAGAATATACAATTATTTGCTGCTTTATGCAAAAATTTAAAAGAAGAATTTAAGACACTATAAAAATAGGTCTTGACTTGGGATGGGATAATTGACAATTAATGGTTTCTGGCAGAGGAAACTCAGATTTCTTTAGTATTGTCCCTCTACGAGATAAATGTTGCTTCATTGGAGGTCCCAGCCCTTCACTTTATGGGCATTACAAAGTGAACTAGGTTGATTACTTTCTTTTAAAAATAATCATCGAATTGATAATAAAAAGATACTAAAGGAATAGGGGTGGTTAATGAGTATGAATATGACCTAAAGAAATTGCATTCATATACAAAATTCTAAAAAGGTTAATAAAATAGCATATTAAAAGAAGCTTACAAAATAGAAGCTGAAAATTGAAAATTGGTATGTTTCTTACCCTTATGTTTTAAAGTTAGTCCAAAATGTTATCATGTATCTACAGTGATTAAAAATTATTTAAGAAGATGTGGTCATTAATAAAATGTTCATATTAATGTTTTTCATTCTTTATAATATTCTATGTACCATTGTTTGCATTAATCTGTTCAATTCTCCATTTTTTTTCCAAAGTGATGTAAAATGTCCTCTATGAGTTAAAATATTTTATTTTTCAATATGTTTGTATTAGCAACTGTAAAAATTTAGACTTCTATGATGAGTTTCAAATTTTTAATATTCTAAGTTACTTTTAGAGATTTTCAGGACATAAAGTTCAGGACCCTATAGGGAAGAAAGCATCATGTTACCATGTAGTCAGGTGAGTGTTCTAGGTAAATATTCATTCTGCAGAGATGTTGGCATCCTATACTGACAATCATTTGAAAATACATTTTTGTTATTTATAAAACAATTATTTTTGAATTTGTAGAATTGTAAAAACATAAATATACCTTAATTTAAAAACCAATTAAAAGTTATTTGCTAATTATTGTTTCCTAAGATTCCCACTGGCTGTAACACAAACATTTTAAGCAATATATTACATATAAAACATGTAATTATATGTAATATGTATATTATATATATATACAGTGTTTGTGTGTGTGCATGTATATGTGTATGTTGGATTACACCAATAATTAAAGAATGAAGTGTTTTGGCCATTGGGAAGATAATATATGTTTAAATAGGCATACATATTTCCTCAGTAAGGTGGATTTTATAATAAGTTGATTTAACAATTATCATAACATATAAATTTATAACACCTAGAATATATTTATATATACTGGTTATCGAGAAGAAATGCTATTCTAATATACTATATCCAAGACATAATATATACTTTCAATATATTAGCTAGTTGAAAATATTCTTGAACTTTATGTACTTGTAAATGTATTTCTTCACTTCTGACCTTGTATCTTAAAAGAAAGGGAAATGGACAGAGGAACAAAGCAGAAAATAATAGATAGGAAAACTACAAGAGAACAAAATGTGATTCTTGGTGGAGCAGTACTCATGTGCACCTTAGAATCCCCACAAAGTCCTCTAAAATTTCTATATTTCCTTATGTCCATCAACATTTCAAAGTATGGTTAACAGTTATATTAGAGATCCATAAAACTCTCATCAAGATCTGTTTCAATGTTATGAGAAAATTCATTCTCCAGTCTTTCTCAAATACATCACTATTAGTAATTTACCTACCAACTAATGGTGAAAGTACATAATTACATGATAACTTTGTTATTACTATTTTAAATTTATTTGTAATCTCATGAAAACATTTCTACCTTTTCTACAACAAGTAAGAGATAAAGGAAATTAATTTTTTACAATTTGTGCCATTTTTGTCTAATGAAATTTAAAATACTCCATTCATTTTACAAGTGTTAGAACTGAAGGCTCAAGATGAAATATCCTGTTCAAAGCCTCAAGCCCTACAAGAGCTAAAAAGTCCTCATTTTGTTTCTGTGTCTCTGCCATTAAAACTGATCTTTGACATTGACCCTTCTCTGTCACACTGGATTAAGACACATGTATTTTCTCCCTAGAATTTTACTTGAACAATTTTCTTTTCTGTACTGTTACACTTGCCTGAGTTTAAGAAAGACACAGCATTCAAAGCCAGTATTGATCATCTGCTCCTCTAATAACAATATATCAGCATCATGTCATCAACAATAACAACCACAGGATAGTCTTCCAGGATGTTAAAAATAAGAAAAAAATTGAGAGGGCCTTACATGGACTCTCATATTGTGTGTGTGTGTGTGTGTGTGTGAGTGTGTGTGTGTGTGTGTGTGTGTGTGTGTGTGTAATATAAATTGCTTCTCTAAAAATAAAGCCCATAGATTAAAACATATACATGAAGATGAAAAATGAACACAAAAAATTGATACAGCTCTGGCTTTAATCTTGAGTACCCCTGAAATACAAGCAAAAGTATGTATATAGTATACTTCTAAAATAAGTCAATGTTTGGGTGACTTGATTCTTTTAAAAATGTCATTGTTTAAGTCAAAATACTTTTTAATACTGTGATTTTTCTATAAGTTTTGTCTAAATCATGGGGTATCAATCCAGAGATGACGTAATTTCTATTTTGCCAGCTCCCTGACTTTCTCACATATTCCTTCGCTTTAGTTGTAAAACCATTTCTACGGTTTCACTTAATTTTTTAATGTTGAACAGTTTAAATTTTCAGATATTTTTTAATTATCCAAAGGTACTACTTGCTATATTTTAGATAAAGAGTAGTTCCAAAGGTTTCTATGTCAATGGCATAGTCCTTAGACAGTGGCAAAATAATGAGATATCATAGAACTGTAAGGATGCAGGTTTCATCAGTTGAATATTCCTTGAGAAGATCATGTGAAATAGCCCTGTCTGGTCACAGAAAGTAGAACACTGTAGACATGCTTTGGCAGGATATATCATGTCTGGTTTCTTCCTGTCTGTCTCTCTGCTTCCTGGCTGCCAGGAGGTGAGCCCCCTTTCTTTGCTACATTCTCTCTGCCAGATATTCTCACTTATTACATATGAGCAAAGAAATGGCAGAAACAAGTGACCATGGACTTAGCCAGCAAATAAAAATAAACCAATTTACAAATTTATGTTTACTTTGGCAAAGCAATGAAGAATATAACAAGCAGATACAATCCAGTAGGACTCATCTCAGTCCCATATTAGAGTTGACAGGAAATACTTCTTTTTGGAAGGGCCAATTACCTTATATCATGATTTTTATCTTCTTTAACATTTTATGACATAATAAATGTATTATTCCTCAATTGTTTTATGCCTTTAGTTGGTGTCACCACAATGTGAGCTAATTTCTCTAGGGCAAAATCCATCACTTGAATAAATTCTGAAGTCCTCGTCACTAATAAGTGTGTCATAATTTTGTATTGATTTTAGCAGAGCACAGGAAATAGGCTGGCATAGAGTTCTAGTTTTCAGATTCTATGCTTATTTAGAGAAACTTTAAACTGAAAATTAGTTCAATAAGTCTTTACTTTTTTAAAATATAACAGGAAAGTGTTTTAATTAATTGATTGATCTGTGTTAATTTTCTTTGCAGGCTTATGTAGAATATTTCAGGGCAAAAGCATTAAATGAAGTCAAAGGCATTAATTAATTATATTGGTCTTCATGACACTTGTCTTTGTTCATTTTACCCTTTTCCCCATATACCATGATTAGGCAATGTACAGGGGCCTGAGTAGAGCCCTCATCTTCTGTTTTATGGATTATTTTGACTGCGTTGAAAAAGTAAGTACTCATTTCTGTACTGACCTATTCTAATATTACTGACCTAAGTTAAACAGTGCACACCATCTACCCCATGGCTACAAAGTGAGTTCTGAATGGATACATTTGACTCAAGGTTTATTTTGCTTGGAAGAATCTTCTAATTTTGGTGTATATGATTCAATAAGTCTTCTAAAGCGTGTTCATTCATTTATGTTGGGATTTTCATTAAATGTAAAATGAAGTGTCATAGCCATAGTTTGTCTTGGTTTGACAGCTCAAGAAAGTAATATGAGATGTGTGTAGTGGTGCATCCTTTAGTCCCAGCATTCAGGACACAGAGGTAGGTGGATCTCTGCCATCTGGTCTATAAGAGCAAGTTCCAGGATAGCTAGGAATGAACAGCTAAACCTTGTCTCAAACAAACAAACAAACAAACAGAAAAATAAATAAAATAATAATTTGAGAAGACATTAATGATGTTAACCTCATATAGAAATATAGATTAAGAGACTGAAATTAGTTAACTCCCATTTGTAAGCATGAAACCTGTCATAATTGGTTAAAATGTACTCATAAATCATCAGATGATTTTTGTAAGAGAGAAAACCGGATATGTTTAATATTGTAGATGAGTCTGATGCACTTAAAAACTAAGCCTCAAGTTTTTCACTTTAAAATAAATGTTATGTAATGCTATGCCTCAAAATAGAATACTGTACAAATTCATATCTTTAGCTATCTTAGTAATTTCCATAATCATTATTCAAATGTTAAGATTATCTTAGAGATGAGAATAAATCAGAAAATGTATTTTCAAGGTTCTTTAAATAGATGGTTGAAATCACTGTGGAGGAAAATGACTATTTTTTTTCACTTGAAAATATTGGTCCTTCATAACCTTGAGGAGTTGGTCTCAGTGAAATGATGGGAGGTCTTTGGTGGTATATTCATAAAGGGGATTTTATAGTCCTTGCCCAATGTTTTTCCTTCTGCTCTGCTTCTGAGTTACAGGAAGTGTAAATAATTCAGTCTTGTGAACCTGTCATAATTCAGAGTCCCATTTATAGACCCTTAAGTTGCAAATCGAGATAACTGAGAATTGAAAACTTAGTACTATCAACCTAAACTAAGCTTTTATTTCTAACTTTTATTATCTTGCTTGACTTTTATATTAATGGAAGGCACAATGTTCCTTTTAAATGTCTTTGGTAGGACTGGGGGTAGGCAGGTGGGATCATGTATGAAACAAGAATGCCACAGTGACTAGTGCTTATGGCTTCAGCAGCAGTATTTCCTAGGGTAATTAAGAATATGAATTACAAAAAAAGCCCATATATAATGAGGCTGTCTGAATGGGAGGTAAACTAAAAAGTACTGACATCTTTATTTGGGACTTCCCAAGAGAGAGGACAGAGTAGAAAAATAACATTCAGAAAATAAAAGGAAGGAGATGCGTTTAAAAATGACTCCCCCATAACTTTAAAAAAAAAAAAAGAGCGAGAGGCAAAAATATAATAGAAAGAATAGAGACACAAAGGAAAAAATGAGGGGAAAGTATTGGGCATGTTCTACAAGGGAACATTTTGTGGAGGGAAATAGAGATGCTATTAAAGCCTGGAGATAAGCCTGAGAAGAAAGGACAGGGGCTTAAATACTGAGTAACAGTTTTGAGAGGACATTTTCCTCTTATTGAATAAAATGGAAATTGCATCCAACTGATAATGAGCTGCAAGAAAAAGAAACTTCAAACATGAAAACTGTGAGTTTGGGTTCTTTAGAGGAGAAAACATTCGAAGGTAAAGGGAAGCAGGACTTGAAGGCATGTAAGGTGTTGAGAAGACAAGGGATCAGGGGAATGATAAAGTCCATTTGAAGCCGAGACTGATTTAGAAGAAAATGTGACAAGAAAAAGTAAAAGACTAAGAATTTTAGGGCTGAAGATGAGGTTTCCAAAAGGAAAATCATTTCAAAAAGAAAAGCATTTTTTTCCTGAGAAAATCCTCTTGATTTATTTTCCACAGGAATGACAATGTGAGGCATATTAACAAGCAATTCAATCACACAAATGTTAGCTATACATTTCACACAAGTGTTTTAATACAGAGCATTAAAAACACACACCATATGTAGGTATTTGCATATATGTATGTATATATATATCATACTTAATGGATTCTCTTAATCATAATTTATGTCAGTTACATCGATGTTCGACTCATTTGTTTCTTTGAAAATTTTATTTGGTTTTTGTTTTCCTTCACTAATATCTAATGAACAAGGTTTGTGGGGGGTATGAATAGTAAATATATAGATAAACACCATGTATGGATACATAGTGATGTGTCTGTAGATTGAAGAGAGAGCTAAACCATGTATAAAGTAATTTAAATGCTACATTAGTTTATCATATTATTTATTGTTATATAGTATAATATTAAATGTGGGGAAATAACTAAAATATTACCCATTGACTGTCATTCATCACTCAAACACAAGATAAGGACTTCATATATTGATTTCAGAAATATTAGCCACAATATGGTCAAAGTTAAGACTCTCAGAGTTTCACTCGCTTATCTAAATATCAAGATCAATATAAAAACTCCGGTCTTCAGTATAGTGGTTTAGGCTGATAAAGTAATGTATATACACAATATATATACAAATACAGACACACATACAAATTACATTTATACTATAACACAGTTATACTATTTGCTTGTCTATATTTACAATGAGTAAAATGACTGATTCTTATCTCTTATATACAACATTTTAATAGTTGTTTTTAACTCATGTGTTATTATTTTGTTCATTAATGTTATTTTTAAGAATGCTCATTTGTAGACTAACTTTCTTCTTAGATGCTAGTGTCCCTTTGAAAATTTAAAGGATCTCTGTGCTAATAAAACCATAGCAGCTTTTCCTCAAAACCATGAATATGACTGGTCCTTCTACCTTTCTACACTATAGGCTGTACAATGTATTTGTATGTGAGTCAAGTAAGAAAATATTATGCAATACATATATAATAAAATAATATTAATCAATTGTAAAATTATGACTCTCAGAGGAAGCCTGAATGACTTCCTCTACCCTGCCTGGTAACATAGCAAAAAGAAATCCCTGAACTGAACTGTAACATGATTTTATAACACAACACTGGATTATGAGGCTAGTCACCAATATGACCCTGTGATGTCCATCAAGTTTCTTAAGCTTTCTGACTCTGTTTCCTCAAATATACAGAAGGAAGTTAATCCAACTTCAAAATTACAAATACTTAATAAATATTCTGGTTAAGCCCTATTTACGATCACCCTGAGATTAGGACTCATCATACACTGGCTCTATAGAGAAAAACAAAAAGGGCATATTCTGTCGACTTACATGTAAAATAAATATTCACATAGTTCATAAGCAGATGTCAGAAGGAAAGAGAAAAGATTAGATGCAGCCTTCTATTATTTTTGAGATATTAAGATATTTAATGCTTGATTGAACTAAATTAAATATCTAAGTTCAAAAGGATTTTTGTTTGCCAAAGAGGAACCCTAATGAAACTTTCCCACTAATTGCCACAGGACTTAATGCTCCAGTTCAGATGTTTCGGTTTCTAACCACTTGTGATTTATTGTCTCAAAAACGACCAATACTAGTTTGACTCTACCTAACAAACAAAGGAGAAGCCATAACCTTAGACTGTCATGTTCGACAAGTTAATGTGTAGTATTTTCTAGTGCTGCCCCTTGCAAAAGCTCTGGCGTACAAACATCAGCCTGAGTGTGTTTAAACAGGCTGTGTTTGAATTCATTCCAGACTTTCCATTTACAGCAATTTAAGACTATTTGTATTCAGGAAACAAAATAACAAGGGACAGCTGTTTCTCTGTTTTGCTTGTACTTCTAAGTTATTTGAAAACATTCAGAGAAGCTAAAAATATAAAGGAGCATCCTTTTGGTATTTAGGATATAAGTGAGTCAGGTAAAATCGTTGAAACCAGTATAAAATCAGTAGTTTTTTTCTAACACAACTTTCTATCATCAAGTTGCTTTTATTGTAACATACAGTCTTGTGATATTGTTAAAGAGTGAAATATATTTGAAGTTAAGACCTAGAGAGCAGCTCATACCATGGTAGAACCTTGCCATGGATAGTCTACATCAGTTGAAGACCTAACATACATGACTGCATTGCTGAGTGGTCACTAGCCATACTTAATAGCATCAGAGAATTATGGTTTAAAGATTCATCAGTTCATCTGCTGATTTCAGAAAGGGGATTCAGGCTAACATGGTTACTGCTATTTCGTCTCTGTAGCAACGGGCAGCACTCTTTCATCCAAGGTAAGCAGTCTTATACAATTCAGCCTGACAAGAAAGGAAGAGATGATGGATTAGAGCCTAATGTCTGTCTTCCATGAATCTATTTACACAGTACTTTGTAATACTCATGCTTGAAGAATTTAAATTTCCAGTGCTGGCAGGCTGACATACAGCCAGAAATGCTCATAGATAATTGGTGGTTATTGGAAATCTACCTTTCAGAACTTGGTAGATAAAGAAATTAATTTGAAACCAAGCTTGGTATTGCTACTTTGAAAATGTGATACTGTTATAGCTACTTGAAACACATATAGGCACACAAAATCTCACAGACTAAATTTACCTAAAAGAAGGCATTTGACAAAAAAATTATATCTCATCAACAGATTGTTTTGTGTGTCTTCTAGGATGTGTAGAAATTGTTGTTTTCCCTCTGATTCAATATGAATATTAACACAAGAACATCATCATGAGAGAAAAGTTTTTATTTTTCTTTAAGCTCAAGGGAATGAGTGTGAGCAGTCTAAGGAATAAGTTTCATTATGGGATGGGAAGCCCATATGCATGTGATTATTTTTAGGTAAGTAAATTACCTCTCCAAAGAGCCAGATGCTTCCAGAAACACAGCTGCAGCTTTGGGTTTCTTTTTCTCACTACTCACATTGATAATGACAGGGTTATGAAGACACAGTCGCAAGCATGCTCTGAAATAGATACTGCCCTGTATGGAAATGGGTGGGGGAATCTAAATACTGTTTTAGCTCTTACTAAAAGGGGGTGGACTTCCATTACAGTTCTATCAGCTGACAAAATGTTCTTTTACTAGACATAAGAGTACAGATTCTATTGAGGACTATAGACATACTGTGAGAAACAGGAAGAGAGATAAGCATAATAAATATTAACTACCAAATAAGAGCATTTTTGAGCTTCTGTTTATTTATTCTCAGAGAAGAATTATGACCCCTTTCATCACATTTTTAAAAGAAGGACCCTTATTAGAGTAAAGCAACAAACACATTATGCAACACTATTCAGAGTACATCCATTGTGCTTAACCTTCTGGCCTCATATCCATCTTGCCTTTCAAAGTATGATGACATAAAAACTGGACCTGTAGACATATCTCCTTTATCAGTGGGAATAGTGTTCAGCTCTATTGGTAGAGGGTGTTGGGGTACATAGGTAGGGTGAAAGAGTTTATATTTGTGTTCTGGTGGCTTAAACTCTTATTTCCAGTGTCTGAGTGCCATTGGACTACAACATCTTTTTGTGCTTACTTCTTACCAAATTTCCCAGCACTCCTTGAGAAATACTTCCTGAGGAATTTTAGTGGTCCATCAGCAAAAATCCTATTCCATCACTCCAATGACTTAAGGGATCTCCTAAAACACGGTATAAAACTCAGCATTGAGACACAAGACAGGAGGTAGTTACTGTGTTCTTCCAAATCCATTTATATACTGTGTCATTTCTATTGCTCCCTGTTCGGCTAATTCTAAATTGATTGGAATTTTCTTTATCTCTCTTTGTAGTTTTCATTGTATTAGTCTTCATACTCAAGCCACTGGCATAGCTTTTCTCTCCTAGATGGACTTTGACTAATATACTTAGTTAAAATATTTAAGTTACAGAGAACAATGAGTTCAATTATTTGGAAAATAATGAAGTCATGTCATGTCATCAGGTAGGCATAAAGGAGAAGAAACAGGTATACTTCAACTCTCAGGGCTCTATGAATTTCTGCATTCTTTCTCTCTCACTTCTACTCAATTACTTATTTTCCTTTGGTAATAGTATTACATTTGGACATGTAAGTCTGTCACTATATATCTCCCTGGCCTTTGGAGTTTATGTAGCATATGAATATACTCTTACAAATATACATGTGTAGAAGTGGAATGCCATTTCCTTCTTTGCTACTTGATATCACAGTCTCTAACATTTTCTCCCTTTTCTCTAGGTACAATCCACATTAGGGTGATCATGTGTCACTATACTCATGGTGAAACTGTTCTGAATGACAATGCAACAAAAAGTTGGAAAAATTCTGGTTCTGAGTGATTGGAAAGAGGAGTATTGTCATGCAAACCTGAGCCACATCCTTTGAGAACTGTTTCAAAACATGTCTGTATGGAGTTTTTAAGACACTAACTTTAGAATATTTTAGTTAGATGAGCTTGGTTTATCAAAGTTAATAAAGTGTTAATCATGAAAAATCATTGTCATTCTCATATATCTCCAATTAACCAAGATTTCAGAAAGCAGTGTGGCTTGGTACTAAAAACCTGTCTTAGGTATTAATGAAGAGAGGTTAGATATACAGACACACAGACATACATACCAAGGGCTGCACACTCTGAAGAAGTAGCATCAACTCTGTAACAACGTAAAGCTCAGTGCCTTCATTATATAGCACAGAGGGGATAGTATCAGTACTAGATATCTACAGCCAAGTAGGCTTAAGATGTAAACATCCTGAAGGAGGTAGCTGCAGTTGTGAGTTTTTGCACACACTGTCAACATTTGCTCTTAGACTAGAATACTTTGACATCACTCTGAGCCTCACCCTTATATGCAAGGCTTTGTCATCCCCATGGTCCTCAATCAGTACATCTTTGATATGGCAGTATTCATGTCAGACAATACACTTTTACTAAGAATATATCTGCTCTTTACCCATTCATTCAAGTCAGCCTTGGCTCCCAAAGTAAATGTTATTATCTAGCGTTCAATTTTGCATTTTCTAGCTTGGGAATTCTTTGCTTTTTTTTTCTTTTTGTCTAAAGTCTACTAATGAGTGAGTACATCCCATGCTTTTTTTTTACTGCTGAGTAGTACTCCATTTTGTAGATGTACTACAGTTCTTACTATTACGAACAATGCAGCTATGTACATAGTTGAGCTAATGCCTTTGGAGTGTGAATGTGAGTTCTTTGGGTATATGCCCAATAGTGGTATTGCTGGGTCCTTGGGGAGATTGATTTCCAGGTTTCTGAGAAATTGCCATACTGCATTCCAGAGTGTTTGAAAAAGTTTACACTCCCACCAACAATGGAGGAGTGTTCTCCTTGCTCTGCAACCTCTCCAGCATAGGCTGTCACCTGTGACTTTTATCTTAGCCATTCTGACAGGTGTAAGGTGGTATCTCAAAGTTGTTTTGATTTGCATTTCTCTGATGGCTAAAGATGCTGAGCAATTTTTCAAGTGCCTTTCAGCCATTTGCAATTCTTCTGTTGAGAGTTCCCTTCAATTTTTATGCATATTAATCTATTTGTTCACCTTTTCCATAATCAAATACCCATCCAATCATACAATTTTTAATTGTAATCTCTAGATATTATTTGTACTTTTTTGTGCTTTTATAAGCTTTGAGTTTTTGTTTAGTGGTTTTTTTTAATTTCTTTCCTTTTAAGACAGGGTTTCACTGTGTCATCTAAACTGGACTTGAAATTGCAATCCCCTTTTTTACATATATCTTTATCAAGTTACAAACATTTATTTCAATAAATAGCCTTGAATTATTTAAAAACTACTATTCTTTTTTCTAAGTCTTCAAGAACAAGCTCATCTCATCCAGGACTCTTTTCTTAACCATTCTTATTTGAAATAATCTCTGCCTTCTTTTATTATAAGTGCAATATTTTGTATGTAAGTTGCAAGATCAAACATCATGGCTTAAATCATCTCCTTTATCTAAACCACTCAGAGATTGTTTTTATAATCTTAAATATCTTGAATTTAATTAGAATCTTATCCAATAGATTATAAACTAGTCCTCTAACCAAAGAAAGTATTTAAATATTTGCAGTTTCATATGATTTTTTCCCCATGAATGGGAACCATGTTTCTCTGATTGATGGCTAATGTCCTTCATGGATTAATAAATCAAAAACATTGTAGCTGTCACTCAGTAATAGGGTACTTGGTAACATGTAGAAAGTTCTGAGTTTAATTGCTAGTAATAAAAAAATATAAATAAATGTCTGGATATTGCCAAACTAGAAATTAAATAATTCAAATATTACTTTCATTTCCAAATACACACACACACACACACACACACACACACACACACACACACAATCACACATACACACAAAGCTGATGAAGAGGTCAACCTCCCCAAATGGAAGAATTAAGGCCACCATTTGTAAATGCTAAAATCTCACATATACTTATTTTTTTCTTCACCCTTATAGCTAAGAAAATCCCAAAAGGACACAGTCATCAGGTCCTATAGTTCAGGATTTGTCACTGAACCACCCTCACCATAGTTTTAAAGTATTGCTTGAAAACCTTGAGATTAACTATATCTTTAACCTATGTTCTAAGTAATAATGGTGCTGATACCTTGGTGTGAAACACAGGATAAGCAAGGAACCAGAAGTGAAAGAGTCAGAGTAAGTACTATTAGCAGCATCCATGAAATAAAATGTGGCATACCACAAATTCTCATAATATTAGATAAAAAAGAATATTCATAATTGTTTTAGGTTATTTAGGTTTATGGTTACAGACCATTATTAGAGAACCCAGAAGCAGAAAGGCAGAGACCATTAAGGTGTGAGGCTTACCCATCTTATCTGAATGGCTCAGTTGGTTTTCTTTTTCTTTTTCTTCTTTAAGCACAGCCCAGACCCACCTGCCTAGGAGTGGAAACACCCACAGTGGGCTGGTTTCTCTCATATCAGTCAGCAATTAAGAAAATGTTCTGCACATATATAGGCCCTTTGGCCATTCTGAGGAAAGCAATTCCTCAGTAAAGATTTGCTTTCTAAGTTTGTATAACTTTGCATCAAGTTGACAATAACTTCAAGATGCCTATGCTATTAGGGTTTCTGTTACTGCAACAAACATCGTGACCAAGAGTAAATTGTGGAAGAAAGAGTTTATTTGGCTTGTACTTCCACATCGCTGTTTGTCATCAAAGGAAGTCAGGGCAGGAACTCAAACAGGGCAGGATCAGGAAGCAGGAGCTGAGGAAGGGTCCATGGAGGGGTGCTGCTTGCAAACTCTGGCTTGTTCAGTCTGCTTTCTTATAAAACCTAGAACCACCAGCCCAGGGATGGCACTACCTAACCTGGCCTAGTCACTCCCTCAATGATCACTAATTGAGAAAAATGCCAAGTTCACATAGAGATTATTTCCTCACCTGAGGCTTCTTCCTCTTTGATGAATCTAGTTTGTGTTAAATTGACACTCAAAACCATCCAGTACAACTGACCCCTGGTCAACATGACACACAAACACATCACTATTATGTGACACTCTTCCTTTTTCATTTATCCCTAGGATCTCTCTTTAAAATTTACAATTATAAAAGTCTTAAAGTATTTACAAATTCAAAGACATTAAGATTTCTATCTTTTTAAAATGCACCATGCTGAGCTGACCCACCTTGGGAATTCTTGCCTTTTTGGGGGGGTGGGGGATGGGAAAGGGGGCAGCTGAATGCTGACTGAGAGGGATCAGGAGGAGTGAAGTGGGGGAGCAAGGGGATACATGGATAAAAATGACTTTATTTTATAAATAGAAAAAATCCAGTGTCTTTCAAAAGATAAAGTCTTTCCTTGGTGGTCTCCTTTAAAAATGAAAATTATATTAAATACCTTCTTAAAAAGGGAAAAACCAAGGCACCATTTCAAACTAACCCAAATAAAACCAAACTCTAATAGACAGTATAAATAACTCAATGTTCACTTATCTGGGATTCAGTCACTATTTTTTAGACTCTGCCAAAGGAGTTGGGTCACTTCTCCATCTCTGCCCTCTGCAGCACACACCTCTTCTAGTCTCCCTTTGGCTCTACTCCACTGCTGCTGCTGTTCTTGGTGGTCCTCCCATAATACTGGCACCTCCAAAATGCTAGGGTCCCTTGTTGCTTTACTTCATCAATTGCCTGTAATAGGCTCTTTGTGGTGCAAAGCCTCAACATCATTGTGTGAGCCCTTTAGTCCTGGGCCTTCAACTGCTACTGAGGCTGCACCTTTATCGGTGGCATTTCCTGGCCTTTCACAGTGCCAAGCCTCAGCTGCTTTCTATAACCCCATTTCATGCCTTTAAAAACCAGTACCACCTGTCTGACTTTTGCATGTTATCAAGTCTACCTGCCATCTCAACATACAACCTTGGCTGCCTCTGGAACATAGTTTCTCTGTGATCTCAGGAACCAGATCCCAGAAGACTCCACCTTAGTGATGCTGGTCTCTTCTTCATCACTAATTTCTTCACTCCAGCTAACCAGCATCATTTGTCCCAGTAACATAAAGGTTTCACTTTTAGTGGTTTTGCTAAGTTGCTAATCACAGCTGATTCTTCATTACCATCTAACCAGAACCATAGAATCTTAATTCAAAATAATGAATGCACCTAAGAGAGTTTAAACTTCCCTTTGAAACATCACAAGCCAGACCTCCATCCTCTGCACTGTCCTAACTTTCTTATTGTCCAAGTTCCCACAGAACATCCCAGAGAACTTTAAACACTCAATGGCTATTAACTCAAAGTTCCAAAGTTCTTTCACAATCCTCCCCAAAACATGATCAGGTCTGTCACAACAATACACCACTCTTCTGGTACCAGTTTGTCTTAGGATTTTAATTGCTGCAATGAAACACTATGACGGGAAGAAAATTGTGAAGGAAAGGGTTTATTTGGCTTACACTTCTATATTGCTGTTTATCATCAAAGGAAGTCAGGATAGGAAATCAAACAGGGTAAGATCCTGGAGCAGGAATTGATGTAGAGACCAAAAAGCAGCTCTGTTTACTGGCTTGCATGCCCTGGCTTGCTCAGTCTGCTTCCTTATAGAATCCAGGACCACTATCCCAAAGATGGCAGCACCCACCAAGGGCTGTTCCCTTCCCCATTGACCAGTAATTGAGAACATGCCTGAGAAGCGCAATCAAATGGAGACATTTCCTCAACTGGGGCTCCTTCCTCTCAGATAACTACCTTATGTCAAATTAACAAACAAAGCCAGCCTATGCACCACCCATTTTCAATATTGTCATATGAAATAAATATATTGCAGGAATCAATACCTTTTTTACTTTTTCTTCATGAGTCCCCATCAAAATATTTAAAAGTCCATTTTCTAAAAAAAATTTACACTTGGAAGTCCAAGATCTTTATAAACATCAAAAGTTGCCTAATTTTGGGCTCCTACAGGAAAAAAAATTAAACCAAATAATTTCATACTTCAAGAAGAAAGAATGAGAACATAGCTACAACCAGATCAAATCAAATCCAAAATCTGTAAAAAGCTCCACTGTCCATTATCTGGGACTCACAAAGATGAGTTCCAAAGATGTTGACCAGTCACACCTCCCAAGATCTGCTATCCATAGTATACCATCCATCTCAGTCTCAGACCTGCTTCACAGTTTATCTATTACTATCTCAAAGGTCATCACATGGCTCAGGCAATTTCAATATGCTCTATTGCAACTGAGTCTGATCCCCCAGCAATTGCTTTTCCAGCTTCACCAGATCCTGTTATATGGAGCCCAGTCTCAGCTTCTCCTCGGGATCTGTCTAATCCTGGGTTTTCCACTGTAAAGGAGGCTTCGTGTTTACCACTTTCTATCATGGACTCTCAAAATGTCAAGATCCGTTGCTTCCCATGAACCATTGATGATTTCAAAGCATATTGGGAAATTTTTATGTTTGGCTGTCAGATGCCTTTGTAAGTTTTGTGCCAAAGCTTCTACATGCTAACCAAATATATCCTTCCTAGACAAATTTACTTGAATGACAATAGTTTTATATTAATTACCTCTGCTTTTTTCTGCTCCAGAAACCAGAATCTATTGTTCCAAAAAAAGAAAAAGTATATTTTCAATAGGTTCTTCCTCAAAAATATTACAAAGCATCTCTGATAAAAATCTTTCCTTCTGATACTTTATAAACTCTACCAGCATAAACCATTCTTCTCTCAGCATTTTTATCTACCAGGTTCTCAATGCAATTTATTAATTTCTGAGCATTCAGTCCCTCCAAAAGACCATGTGGTCAGGTCCATTACAGCAATATTGCACTCACTGCTAACAATTTTTGTTCTAGTGTGCTTTCTGCTGCTCTGACAAACACTGTAGCCAAAAGCAAATTAAGAAGAAATGGTTTGTTTCACTTTACAGTTTATAAGCAGTCGCAAGGGAAGCCAGGGCAGAAACCTAGAGGCAAGAATTGAAGCAATGGCCACAGAGAAATGCTGCCTCCTGAATAACTTTCCCTAGCTTGTCCAAGCTACCTTTATTATACAGCTCAAGCTGAGTGATGGCACCACCCACAGTGGGCCACCCCTTCCCCCATAACAACCAGCAATCAAGAAAATGGACAGTAGGCATGCCCACAGGCCAGTCTGATGGAGGTAATTCATCTACAGAGATACCACATTCCAATATATGTCCAGGTATGTGTCAAGTTGACAAACTGAACTATAACACAGGGATTTTATCACTAAGAAAGGAAGATATTGGCCATGGCTTTAAGGATTTTCTCATCTTAAAAAATGACAGATATGAAATAATTATGGGATTTTTTATATATTTTAAAAAACACTCAGTGCTAATCCAATTTTTTGTGTTATTTGTTAAAAATGTATTATGATTCTTGTTATGTAGTCTGCATGTGAGAAATG
Source organism: Sigmodon hispidus (assembly GCA_004025045.1). Taxonomy (NCBI): domain Eukaryota; kingdom Metazoa; phylum Chordata; class Mammalia; order Rodentia; family Cricetidae; genus Sigmodon; species Sigmodon hispidus. Next base: position 180,687 of record PVIH01001508.1, read on the forward strand.
CTTAATTTGATAAATGATATCAAACATTAGCTTATAACAGTATTTGATGTCTCATAAATATAGAATATAGTTTAAGAATGACATACAACTGGTCTTATTATCATTAATGTTTGTAGTGGTATAGCACAGGAGACTGAAATGTTGAAGGATCTGACTCCAGAAAAGAGCAGTATTTTATGACATTATCTGAAATTGTCTGTGCTTCGTGTGACAATTATAGGGCAGGACAATTTTTAGTTAGTCACTAACTTTATTGTAAATAACCAGGTCAGAATATTTCTACTGCCTTCCACCTAACCATACCTGTTTATTTTCTGTTTATATCTTTAAAGATAGAAGAAATAATACAATAGAAAGTACTTATCTTTTTGAATTGTGATGCTTTATGATTAATAATTGTTCTGAAGTAAACATTAGCACCAAACACATCAAACTATAAACTTTAAAAATCCTCATAATAATCCCTTTGAAGAAAAAAGGATAACAATAGCACAATTTCAGTTAGAATAGAGGTAGAGCTTCTTATCTCTGAACGAAAGTGATGGGTAAGATTAAGATTTTTTTTTCCCTCTATTTTACATTGTATATTGGAATACTAGCAATTGTCAGGAAGGTAGTTAATTTGTCTTCTTTGAAGTTCTAATTGAATTTTTATCTGCAAAGTCAATATTTGCATTGCTGAATTATTTAAAGAAAATATACAATCTATAGGTTTGATGAAATGATAAAAGACGCATGTTGAACAAAATCATTACAATGAAACAGCTAGTTTTATTCTGAATGTGTTTTCGGCCTCAGATAAAAACACTAAAGAAAATAACATGAACATGCAGAAAACATATTTTACTTAAGGCATAGATTTTATTATTTGTGATGTTTTGACACTACAGAAAAGATTATATCCCAAATTTTAAAAACTGAGATTACCTTACTATAATTCTTCCTTCCAATAAACAATTGCTCAATCTGATTGATTTCTGTGTGTAAGTTTTGAACTTATTTTTCTTCCTTTATGTGAAACAAAACATTTTCCTACAAACTGATTTTTTAAGTTTTGTAATTGCGGAAAGAATCGTCTGTATATTATCAAAAGAGAATCCCAACGGGGTTATTAATGAATGGTGGCCAAGTTTACACAAAATTACTGGTGAGAATAGTTGTTGGTGACTATTTATTGTGACCTAGATTCACAAATACCCACCCTTCAGTTTATAGTATAAATAATAATAATAACAATATAATAAAGCAGGTTTTAGAATCATGCTGCAATGCACTTATAAATTACCACCAAAGCCTCCTCAAACCCCAAACTCTAAACAACCCAACAAAAAACCCTTACATTGAAAGGATATGTGTCAATAATTTTGTCTCTTATTTATGAAAATTGTTTCAAATAATGAAAATGGCAGAGCTCCTTTGCTCATTGCCTAATTTTTTCTATTTTAAATGTTTATTCTTTGCTTTTATGAGATCTTCTACAAAGAACAAAGAGCAAATATATTTTCAAAGAAGTGAAAATATGTGTTATTTGTAAATTATCTAGCCTGAACTGTAAGGAAAAGAAAATAGCTTTATTATTCAATAAATAACTGACTTTTCTGTCAATGAAAATTATTTGCTACTTTATTTCGGTTTCCTTTTGTTTTTAATTGATTCAGATTGATGATTAATCCTTTTAAAAACTAATATTAACCAAGGGGAAAACTTGATAAACACTGTTACTATAATGAATGTGCATGGTATTCCATGTGGCAATGAGAATGGCAGAGTTAGACAGATGGACCAATACTTGAAATTGTGATGGTTACCAAAAAAACTCTGTAAATCAAAATAATAGGAACATGAAACAAACATATCAGCACATCTTTTTTAATAGCTGACATTCTAGCAAGCTGGTAATGAACCAAGACTGAGCCCAAGTCACACTGTAACTCATAATTCATTTAGCTGAGCATTTTCTTTGAAAGAAGGTAAGCTATGTGCTTGAAACACATACACATTCACACACACACACACACACACACACACACATGAAACTTCTATTGAAATTAAACCAAAGTCAGTATTTATTTTCACACCCTTAATATAATAAGCTCTGTGACACATGTCTCAGATTCAGCTAATAATATAGCCAGTAATAGTTGAATACTTTCTATTGTTCTCAATATCATAAACAATAATACATACTCTCTCTCTGTCTCTCTCCATCTCTCTCTTTCTCTCTGTCTCTCTCTGTCTATCCCTCTCTCACACACACACAGAGACAGAGGCAGAGACAGACAGTGAGAGAGACAGAGAGAGTGAGATACAGAGAGACTTATTCATAAAACTAATCTTCAGACTAGTTAATATCCAAATAAATATATTCTGTACTAATATACTGATATATAGGGTTTAAAATAGTCCTATAGAAAACAGCATTCTGAGTTTTCTCAATGAACGAAAGTGTGTGATTTTTTTTCTTTACTGACTGTCTACCATTAGCCTTAATTAGTATCTTTTCTGTTTCTCAGACTATACATGGTCTTGGGTGTGGATGGATTTCAGGATGCTTCAAAGGGTTCTTGGATGATGAAGAGGTGTCCAGAGATTTGGATACCTTTGAGAACAGCAACTGTTTCAAGATGTACAATTTGCAGAGGAAGCCTAGTAGCTGAAGAAAAGTTTCTATTTAATAAAGGATTAGGGAGAGAGTATTTGTGTTGGCAAAGGGAGCAGGGAGATAGTATTTGTGTAGGCAAGGTGACAATAGGTGTGTTCAGAGACCAACATACATCTAGTTCATTTCCTGCTCCCCTTTGTTAATATTTACTCAGGCTTAAGACCTTATGTTAAGTAATGAATTTCATTTGGACAGGGATGTCCTCAAAGACTAGGCTTAGTGCCTTCAGAGACCCTCTTAACACTGCACTCCTGTGAATAATTTTATTGTTACTTTTTATATATGATGCTGTCTTTATATAACTGCACCCCAAATATTCAATGCCTTACCTATAAAAAGCATACAAAATATTTGTTCAAAGAATTGCTAACAATTGTTTAAAGCTGTTACCTGTCATTCTGGGTGAATAGTTGAAATTTTAGGAAGGATAATTGTATACAAGAGACTTAACACGGAGTGCTCTTCTCAACTGTTTCTTGGTGGCTTTTTTTCTCTTATTTAGAATCCAAGTTCTTGGTTTGTTTATGATTTAGAAAACAATACCCCCAATGATGCAAAAAGACTTATAGTAATATTTAACTTAAAGGATATAAAGCTTAATACCATGGATAATTTTTCGCAGTTTAGTGAAGGCCCATACACAAACCCTTTCTCCTTTTTAATTTTCATTTCTAAGAGGTTCATATAGCCCAAAATTATTTTTAATATGCTAATGGTTGCCATTTGGACAAGCAGTATTCACTTCAGTGTGAAGAGCATCAGATTCAAGGGAACATTAAATATATAAGCATCTCATATGCTCTACTCCTTATGCACCTAATGTGCACCTAATGACAAGAGAGCAATTATTGCTGTGAGATGTGCATCCCATACTTTATTTGCTATGATGATTAAGCAGCATTTCCTTGCACTGCTTCCTGATACTGTTTCCATACTGTCACATCCTATGCAGTGCTAACTATTTGTCATTTAACTCACTTTGAACACTAACTAGAATTAAAATAAATATTGTCATAGAAATCTATGATCACTTTACATAATTTTTTCTAGACATTGATATTAAAATCTTATCCACATTTGACATTCAAACATCAAACATTTTCTCATGACATTTAGATTTTGTGTTCAATGTTCAGCTCACCCAAATCTGTTGTTCTTCGACTTTAAGTCTTTGTTAGAACAGCAGAGACAATATGTGAACATTTAAAGTCCTTCCCTAGTGTTATTCATAGGTGATCTGAAAATTCTCTAAGAAGAATGAAAACTTCCTCAATATAAACAAAATAGACCTGATCATTTGGTGAAGACCTTCCTTTGTTGAGAAAAAGAGAAACTAGAAAAACTATAAGCTTTCAAATACACTTGCTTAATACATCTGTTGTCCTATAAACAGAAGTTAATTCAAAATTAAATAGTGCTTGGGAAATTTACATTCACTCACATACCTGCAGCCTTGGCGGGGGGGGGGGAGTAATTACTAAATATGGGTAAGGAAAGGGAACAGTGAACTGAAGCCTAAATAGATCCTTATACTTGCACCAGAGGTTTCCAAGTCACAGAGGAAGAAATCAGTATGTACATGTTTGACATTTGAATATTACACCTTCATTAGCTGCTTCTTATGCTCAGAAATGTTTGACATGTAATTTAACTACCCAGAAGATAGGCCATTTTCTTCAGCCCTGAAAGAACAATTATTTTTTGAAGCAGAAAAGTTTAGAAAAGAGAGAGGAAAAAAGGATGTAAACAACCCTGATGTGGGATGTCTTTCTGTATGCCATGAACACCACTGGTTAATAAAGAGGCTGTTTGGGCTTATGGTAAGGCATCTCAGAAGCAGGCAGAAAATGTGAGAATAGATAAAGAGGAAGGAAGGTGGAGTCAGATGGAGAGAAATGGATTAAGTTGTGAGAGCTAGCTGGTAATGAACCTGAGACTAGACCTGTTTGTAATGAATGTATATAAGCCTTTGTATGATTATTTGAACCTAAGCAGCTGCAGGAAGTCCAGACCTCAGGACTAGGCTGAGCTGGACTGGTCAGAAACTTCAGGATACACAGTCCCCAATGAATCCTATAATTACACTTTTAGAAACAAGAACACAGTGCAATTAAGTGAGGCTTTAAGGTTTCACCTGTAGCATTTTGCACAAAAGTTTGGGGGTTACCTGTTGGTGTTATTTAAGGAGTTCTCAGCCTCCTTGGCTATTATCATTCATTGTTATTCCCTTAGGAAAAGTTCCAATGCATTAATATATTTGTGTAAATTCATGTTTAATGTAATCAAATTGAGCATTCTCAAAAAGGAGTCTGCAAATTAATTGATGTAAACTCCACAAGATACTGTTTTTTTTTTTTAATTATCTTCTCACTCATCAAAGAGGCCATACCTTCTGTCCCATTCCTTGTGCCTATTAATGTATTTGACTTTTTTTTAAAAAAAAACAATGAGTTCTTGCTAGATGCTTTATTGAAAATTAAGTAGCAAATCTGTTTACCAGAACAAAAATTCTTAAGTGTAAACATCGTGGTTTTAAAATAAAGTCATAAGTTTCTCTGTAGAATTCAATGAGTCAGATTTGAAAAGGATCTCATATTTTCTATTCCACAGAAACCAAACTAAGCATTTTCTTTAAAAACCACAAGTGAAAAGAACACTTGACTCCTTAAGTATGTATGGTTTTACTTGCTGTGGTCCAGAACACTTACATGCTTTATTATTTATTTGAATATATGTGTGTGCCTGTCTGGCAATAAATGCACAGAGCATAGATGCCTTTGGAGGCTAGAAGAATGTGTCAGTTCCCTTGGAGCTGTTGTTAGGTAGTTGCTGAGAACCAAACCAAACCTAGAAGAGTACTCTTAACTGCTAAGCCTTCTCTCCAGCCACCTCAATAGCATTAAGGTCTCCTCATGAAATGCTTTTAAAAAATTTCAATATTCCCTATTTTTGTGTGTAGTGCTATTGATCTAAGCAATGGATTTGTTCTCCACCACTGAGACACATTCACAGTCTTCTGTTTTTTGAGACAAGGACTTTCTTTATTGTTTCAGAATGCCTTGAGCTTCTTTTTCAATCCACACAAACATTGAGCTAGTAATCTTCCTGTCTCAGGCTCTACACTCCCATTGGTATAAGATATAGCAAAACAAAAATGAAATTATTTATTTCCTGATACATTTTTCAAAAATAAATTCTTCCACTTTACTTTTATATATTATCCTATTTGCAAATAATATGTTTGCAAATAATTCTATTCTGGGTATTGTTTTCAGATAACTACCTAAAATCGCCTTTGTTTTTCAAATGACATTGAATGAATGTTTTTCTGAGTTAGCTAACTGTAAGGACTTTAAAATAAGTGAAGACATACTGAGTATTATGTGTTACATTGAAAATAGATAATAAACCTGTGAAAAACTCATACTCATCTAGTTTAAATGTGCATTGTCTTACTCCTGGTAAATAAATAAATATATTTATATTGCAAAGTGGAGCATAACTACTTCCAGTTTTTACTGAAACTCATCTTAATATGACATCGAATTGTTTTTTCAAATTCATAAGTTAGATTGATGTTCTTCAGAGTAATGTCAGCTGAAGTTTTGGCTCCTTGAAAAAATAGAAATAGAAAAGAGAGAAGCTATAGTGAAGGAGGAAAGAAGAGCAAAGGATAAAAATGAGAGGGAGGGAGAGAGAGAGAACACTTGTGCTGTATTTCTAGCAGCATTAAAGAGTTACTTTCTACTTATGTTTTCCACACTTCCATGTGCCATCTCTTGGAGCATTTCCTTCCTTAATGTACAGATCTAGCTGTGCACTAACATGTGAACCGCCTAAACTGCCATCATTACCATCCACCAAGATGCATTTTGCTCTTCTCAGCATAGGATGGAAACACCCATGATCTCATGAATACCTAGTGAGTTTTGTTTGTAATTTGTTAATTTAGTATGAGCCCTATGGTCACGTTGTTGTCCTTAAAATTAAATATTACTTGGGTTTCTAGTCATAGGTATTTTATATAAGAAAGGATTTTTTTATTTTGGCTGCACTTCCTCTATGTGATCATTTCAAATGCTTTGTTATTAAGATTCATACACTTTTACAAAGAAGTTACTTTGTATATCTTTTTGGTACCTTCACTTATTTTTCAAGTCACTTACTTTTCAATTCAGTGTTTGTGAATCAGTAAAAGCATTTTTTTTTCACTAAGGTACAACAAAAATTAAGCATATAATCCAGAATGTGGGAGGTAGAAACAGAACCATGTCAATTTGGAGACCACCTTAAAAAATAAAGTGACATTCTGTATAAGTTTCACCTCTACCTTCCCCTTCCCCCACAAAACTTTACTTTCTTTTCTTCTGTGATTAGCTGCATTATAGAGAATTAAATGGTAAAAGAAAAGTCTGAGAAATACATTTATTTGTAAAATGGTGAATGTCAACTTGAAGCTATCAAGCACAGAATTACTCAGAATATTTACATACACTTTTCTATTTCATTAATTTTGCTAATTTAAAAATGGTTACCTTACATCATTTAAAATTACAGATGTTGAACCAACTTATGATTTGTCTCTATTCATCATTTTAATGTTTTCTAAAGGCAAAAAGCACAATACTTTTCAATGAGAGAGGAAAGTATTGTGTATACACTAAATTATTCATTAATTTGGACAAAAACAGTGAACAAAAACAATTATAAGCCTATTTATGTGATTATAAAATCTAAGTAAAATAATCCAAATTCAATAAATATGTTCTAAAAATCTCAGGTTTATAATATCTGCAGATTAATACATTTTATGGATTTTTAATTTCAAGTTATTTGGCTAAGGATCAATGAAAGTTAATATTTCCAAAAGTAATGTTATTTAAACATAGGAACTGCCTTAAAAATAAAATGATTGCAGTCTCACAAATGCATATGTTCTCCTGCTGCAGGCAGAATTTTATTAATGAGCTATGACTATGTTTAAAAGAGTCAGTGGGCTCAGCTAATTCAAATTTCCTGTTAGGAATTGTTTTAAAGCTTTGCTTAGTCCTCAATTTTGACCAGTACGAGTGCCAGCACTAGCAATGAGCTGTGTTTATTTATGCAGCTCTTTGAAGAGTCTCCTAATAACTGTCCTGTTGATTTGTATAAAATATGGTATCGAGAAAATAGGCCTATGGTAGGTTGTTTTTATTATGGAGAACGCATTCTATTTAGTTAGACATCTGACTGTGACATTAACAACAATTGCCATTCAATTCCTTCCTGTATTAATTTTATACAACATGTTTCATAGTTGCATTTCTTCTCTTGAAGATGTTGTCTGGTAATATATGCATATTTTATGTGTACATTTTAGAGCATTCTACTGTCTTATTTTAATTGTAATCGTCTTCACTTGAGAATTTGTGTTTTTATGTACATGGAATATTTTTAGGGACTAGGGAAACAGGTCTCATGAATAATTGATTTCTTCATACACAAAAGGGAGAAAACACCCTGGTCAGTTCTCTTCTATTTATTTTTTCCTTTCCAGTTTTGCTGTTTTTGAAATTCAGGACAAAGCCTTTTGCTTGACTCAAATCCTCACAAATCCTTTCCAGAGCTAAAAATTGATCTGATAACTATGGGCTGAATTGTTCAAATACCCATGATCTTTGGGCCTATAATGGCAAACAGCAAATATATAGTTTCTTTGTAACTTCTATCTTTGAAAGTCATATCAACTTTTACATTTTAGTCTATAATACTTCTTTTTTTCTTTTAATGCAAGACAGAAATATTGTAAATCACTTGGAAAGTACATTTTATAGCACAAGAGGCGAGGTTTTGAACATTATTTGAACTGTGTCAAATTTTGAATCCAAAGATGAAGCAAAAACTCGGGCAGTAGAAGAGATGCAGACATGAGGATTTGAACCTAGAACACACAGTGCCTTTTAAACCATTTTATGGCAAGATACCATACTTTCTTTGTAGGTCTGTGGTTGTTGCTGAAAGAATTTACACAGATGAATATGCACTATAGTTGGATTGCATGTGGGCAAGTTTGTCACTAGGAACCTAGATATGATATTATCTACTGAGCATAACATGACATCAAAACCAAACACAAAATTTCTAACATTTGCTAAACAAAAAGAATACACAAAGGACTTTGATTTTTATATTAGTATTCTTTAATCTCATCACTTATAAAGATCCAATTTAAACAATATCATTTTATTGATGAGAACATGGAGAACAAATACAAAGGAGGCATTTCCAAGAGGCTATTCTGTTTTCTACCCGAAATCAGGATACATCTATTTGACCCAGTCTTTTGTTCTTGGAGAAATTGCAGACTAAAAAATGGTCATGATTTTCTGGGGAATGTCAGCCTCTGCTCAAGATACTTCTGGAATTTGAAAACATATACATATTTTTATGAAAATCTGTGACTACTGTAAACCTTATTAATGAAATGCATAATAAAGAAAAAAACCTAATATCTGCTTATTAGTCATGCAACTCTGCAAGCTTGTCCACCTCATTCTGAAGACATTATTTAGCAATGAAATGTTGATTAACAATGATTAACTGATAGATCCCTGATTAAAATGATTCATTATGGAAGTAGCATGCATCTTATTAATAAACAACCAAATTATCTTTCCCTCACACACTCATTAAATAGTTTAAGACTACAAGGAATTTCTCTATCACCCCCAAACCATGTTTTTTATTTTTTTTTTAAAAAAATCTTTATACATCTGATTTCAGAATGTTTGATATTGCTACATTTAAAGGTGGAATCTTAAAATTTACATTATGTAATTTTGTTTTTAAACTTAAGCAAATCTGTTCTATTTTTTACCTGAGTACACTTATCTAATATGCTGTTTCTGCTAACTGCTATCATTTATGATAAAGTGCAGTAATTTTCCGAAGTTTTGAGTTGTGTCTCTGGCCAATATTTATTCTGAACCTCTTTTAGAACTAAATTATAACTGTCTTCTAATCTTTCTGCATATCTTGTTGTCTTCCTTTCTTTACTTGTCTATGGTGTTCCAGTCTGATAAACACACTGTCTCCATGCAAAGGACACCCAACCATTTCCATTTATTGCAGCTCCCTCTGCAAAGGCAGGTGTGCCTTCTCTGTAACACTGTTTGTTGTCCTGTTACATTTTCTTTTTTCACTCAGAATCTATGATAAGTCTTATTTTTCTACAAATCAAAATAATTTAGTTGGAACCCTATATGTGACTTTGACCTTGTGCTATTTGTGAGCTTCATCGGGGCCATAAATGTCTTTGGAATGTATTTATTTATAAATTTTAAATTCTAGAGTAGAACTTTAATATTCCTCAAAATTATGCTGTTGCTTTCTGATTAAACTTAACTTATGACATAACCTCCCTATTTTTCTGCATATTTCTGTCTTCAATTTCTCTTTTTTGTATTATTCTTTCAGTGTCCTGGATCATATATCCACCAAAAATTTTCTTTGTACTCTCATTCTCAAATTCTTCCTATTATATCATATCAGCATACAAACAATTGTATTGTAGTTTGATTTCTGCATTGTAACATTTCTCCTGCCTCCCTGTTTTTTATTATTATTGGACTTATGATGATTTTCATTGTTATGTATTCTCTAACATGTGAACAATATCTTTGCTACTTGTCTTTACTTTCTACATTTCCATTCTTTCTTCTCTTTTCCTTAGTTGAATAGTTTGTATTTTTAAATTCTTCCAATTCTTCCATTGGTTTCTTCTAAAGCTATATACATTATTTTAAGGCCATCCCCTGAAAATTAAAAATAAAAGTAATAGCAAAATTAGCATTATTTAAAGGAGTTGGAAATGAGCTTACACATTATTCAGGTACTTTCTGACTGCAGACATAATGTGGTTATCAGCTTTCTAAGTTCCAGTGCTCATGGACTGACACCCATATCATCTCCCATTCTTATGTGTAGGTGGAACTACATTTTGAATTGTAAACTATTCATGAAGTTTGTATAGACACGTCTGTATTTTGCTCTGTTATAGACTTTTGTCTCAAGAGATAAAAGAAATTGTTCTCTGTAGGTTTAAGGAATCACAGATTGAATTGAGACCCTTTGGATAGAAATGTGAAACTGGAGAAGGATGGATAGTTGTCTTATCTAGTAACATAAAAAATGTTTTTCTGACAACTGGTAAGAAAATAATATCTCAATGCTAAATCCTCAAAGATATCAATTTTTCAAACACTTTCATGAGAGTCTGAAGCAATATTTTCTTAAGTATATACTTAAACTCTCAGGGGAGAAAAAGCTACATCTGTAGATTCTGGTACCACAGACATTAAGAGATAATGAAAAGATGTTGGCTTAATGTGTCATGTATCTAATAAGTTGTGGTAAACTATGAGAAACTAATAGATTGTTCTCATTGTTTCTTTGTTGAAGAGGTTTCTATCTATGAGCAAATTGTTCTTGTATGTGGCTGAGGTTATTCTCAGGATGGTGAAAGCAAGAATCTCCTCTGGGATTGTAACAAAGTCATCCTCTGTATATATTTCTAATTGTGTCCTCTAAGTTTGACCTCCTTCCATATTTTTTTAAATTAAATATATTCATTCTCTAACCACTAATAATTTAGTAAATGTGGTGGCTGAATAAGAAGACTCCCTGTATATCTGCATGCTCAGTCGACAGTGAGTGGCACTACTTGAGGGAATTAGTAGATGTGGCATTGTTGGGATTTGAGGTTTCATAAACCCAAGCCAGGCATGGTTGCCCTCCCTCCTCCCACTCTTTATGGATCCAGATGCTGCAGCTCCCTCTTTGCACCCTTTCCATCTGTGCTTCAACGTTTCCTGCAATGGTAATGGACTAAACCTCTGAAACTATAAGCAAGCTCCAATTAACTGTTTTATATTATGAGATGCCTTGTCATGGTGTCTCTTCACAGCAATGAACACTGAGTAAGGTAGTAATCATACTCTTTTGAATGGGACTTCTGCATTCAAATACATTACTCACTGCTTTCTGTATAAATTTATAAGGTCATATTCACTATTTTTTCAAACTCTATTGCATATGTCTTGTAGGTACATTTAATTCATATCTCACTGTCTTCTTTATATAAAATTAATATTTTTATGAGTATGGCCATTTCTATTGTTTTTTATATAATTATTTGTTCATATTTATTATTTATTTAATGAATTTAGTGACACCCCCCCCCGCATCATTCACCTTCCTCAACCCTTTATTTTTCTATAGGGACACATCTTCTCAAAAAAATCTTCCTTCTATTTTTGTGTCTTTTTTGTTTTTTCTTTGTGTGTAGTCTGTTGAGTTTCTTTGGGGCTTCTTGCATGAGCATTAATGGAGATGTAATTTACTATAATTGGAACTTTGGCTGGGCACCATTAATTAGAAAGCAACTTGACAATATGAACATTTAGTAAAACAGTGGTAGTAGTTTATCATCAAGGGCTTACCACCTACCTAGCCATGGGCTCCTGACAAGGTTTGGAGAACTAGGCATGGGTTTCTTTCAGTAAAAACTGATTTCAATCCAAGCAGAAAGAGATTTGTTATTCAATGACAGTCATTTAACTCTTCAAATTTATAGCCAAGCAATAACATGAAGCTAGTGTTACCTGGCCTAATATAGAATGTATGCTATTACTATCTTATATTTAGTCTAATTATTAGGTCTTCTTTTAATGTCCACTGTGAGCATGTGCTCCGGTCCTTTTTTCTCTGTCCCCTCTCTGACTTCTGTTTTGCTCCTCTATTTCTTCTCCCACCTGGGACTCCTCTCTTAAATAAACTCTAGTGTGTGGTCTTGTTAGTGTGTACTTGCTCTCACGCGCGGAACTAACTCCAATAGCTCCAGTCAGCCGGCTCTGTGGGTCTCCTCCTCATGATCCCGATTCTATGCTCATATACTCTCTCCTTAGCTCCACAGGGAACTTGACCAGATATGAATCTCTGCTTCTGTCTCCATCCATTGATGGATAAAGGCTCTATAATGACAATAAGGATGGCCATTCATTTGATTATAAGGGAAGTCCTGTTTAGGCACTCTCTTTACTAATGCTTGCAGTTCTAGCAAGGTACATCTTGTGGGGATTTGGATGTTTCCTTAGCACCAGGTTACTTTAGTAATTTAACTGCATAATTCTTTTGTCAAGTGTTAATAACATACAGTATAAAAATCAAATTGTTTAGGAATGAATTGCTTAAAACTGTTGAGTAAATTATTTTGTAATTAAAAAAACGTGTTTGTAGTGATAAAATCCTGATTATAATTTATTTTCCTGGTGATGCACATGCTTTTTATATCCTAGTTAATTTTAAAGCCATAAGAATTTGTTTAAAATATGTGCAGTACATATTATAAAATGTTATATTTCTGAACTACAAGAGAACATTTTAAAAGCACTACACATATGTCTTTAAATAGAAATAATGTTACAAATCTTTTAATAACTTTCTTTATTATAATTAAAATAAAAGCCATAAGAATGCTTAAAATTCAATCTAATTCATTAATAAATTAGCTCTACAGGTCAAGGAAATAATTAGAATTCAAAAGATGATGAGGAAATTTTCTACTTTTAATTAGTTAATAAATTACAAAATAGGAGCTAATAAAACATATCAGTAGGTGTGCTTATCAATGAAAAGCTCTACGGGGCTCTTTCTCATTAGATTGTCAATAAGTAAAGAATGTTGAAATTCTCCCACATGAAGAAAATAGACATTTAAGAATGGATGTTCAAACAGTAAATTAAAGCTAATTCATTGCAGGATGCTGGGCTGCATATTCAATGAAATGTCTATTGTTTTATCATTTCTTTAGTTTATGGGTCGGTGTGCCTTCTTACACAGAAGTGAGGATGGAAATCTACAAAATATGCAAAAACCAGATAAGGCCAGCACAAAAATTTTATTAATTTTTTAGATGCTTTGAACTCAGCTGTATTACTCTATAATATTTCTGAAATACCACACATATGACTATTATCCTCCGATCCCATATATAATTTACACTTATAAAAGAATACTACTTAATAAGTCACTATAATCTCAATATAGTCAGAAATGTAAATACTTGTTTGTTTAGGTGCCAATAAAATGGTTTATTAAGAAAGATACCGGCTGCCAAACTTGATAAGTCCTATATCCAGAGGCACATTTGGTAGAAATAACTCACTTGTAAAGGTTACCCTCCAGATTCCATGCATGTTACTCCATGCACCACTCCAACACATACAATGAATAAATAAATATTCATAGAAATCTCATCTCCCAGTTTTTCGTTCACAATACGCACCTTAATTGAAGTGATTAAGATATCTTTTGAATGCGTAAAATGTCCCCAAATAACTGTTTATCTTTATAATCCTGAGTGTGAAATGTGAGACTGAGTCAATCTTATACAATTTCATCAGGTACCGAAGTTAATCAGGTGGAATAGTCACAGAAACATCTTATATGTATGTATATCTGTCTTTTATCTACCTATGTATCATCTATCTATCATCTTACTATCCATCATCTGTCATCTATTTATCTTTCTATTCTTTATAAATAACTTATCTTGCAACATAGAAAACTGATGACCAACATCATCATTTGAGTGTCAGCATGGTGTCTTCCTGCTTTCTGTAAGAGTCTAAGCTCCTTCCCTCTTAATGTTATCTTTAATGCTTCATGCATTTCAGTAGCAAATGTGCCAAGCACACTGGAATCCATTTCTAATGCCTCACAGCACTTTCTTTTCTAACATGCAGCTGCCATAGAAGTCATAGTTTTCAAAATGTTTTGTATGTATTTGTTCATTTATGGTTGGGATTTTTTTCTTTAAAGATTAGTTGTTTTCTTTATGAAAATTGCTTAGACACCATTTGCTAAAAGAACTTTTTTTTTCACATCTTGCAAAACAGACTTTTTCTCTGTCCTAGAAGGCCACGTTTTTTACTAATCTACATATCTGAGATTGAATCCTGAAGCAATAATTGTAATTTAGACCTCTCCCTTTGATGTTTAAGATGAAAATGGGGTATCTTGAAAGGAAGAAAGTATATTTGTATATTTGCCATCCTACACACCACCTACTGATGCATGTAAACACAGACACATATGTAGCCACACACAAAAGATACTAAGTAGGCCAAAATTATAATAACAGGAATTGAATTTCATATAGATAATAATGTAGAAAAATATTTAATGTTGAGGCCAAGATAAAGGGAATTGTAGACTGTAATTAATGAAAAGAGAAAGAGAAGGATTTCAAAAGAAACTTCAAAGGGGTAATTAAAATCACCCAGATATAGGAAAGTATCCTTTCAAGCAGAACCGTGTAATGCATTAGGAACACAGACAGCAAGAGGAAGAAGACTAGATGTAATCTTAGGACAAGGGAAACAAGGCCCAGTACATAGAAGAAAATTGATTTCCCATCAAGGGTTGGTATTAGGGCCTTTTTCTAGCCTAGAAAAAGAAGAGAAATATAAAACATGGCTTGAGTTTAGGGAACTCATGGCTGCTTGGAGATGGTCAAGACCCATGCAAGAAAATGATAGACCAAATGAGTGAACTGAAAAGGTTTAGACTTTTATTTCTGTAACATCAACCCTAAAATAAATGGAAGGAAGGGAATGATTTAACTTTCATATAGTATTGTAGCATACCAAAAGAATATGTCTTTTAGGAAAATTGTGGAAACTAAGACAGTATTTACATTGAACAGAAAATGATCTATGAGGCTAAATATTTAGATTCTGTCTGCAAGACTTGAAAAATGCTTGTTTAGATACAAATTCTAATAGCTTTATATTCATTTTTCACATACTAATATAGAAATGGTACAGTAAAATTAAGGGATTTTTGGACAAGAAATAAAGCTTTATGAACTACTTTACCAAATACTGCTGTTTGATACATGCTGCAACTAAAATTGGTTACAATTAATCTCTTAAAAGCTGTGAAATCTATATACAAATTCAAGGTACTATTTTTTTAACGATGGTAAGAAATCAAAGTAGAGAAAATAATCAAAAGCAAAGATGCTTAACTCCTCCTGTAAAAATGTCTTGGTGGCAGGATATACTTAAAATGATATAAAGAAAGCACTCAAGGGGAGAAGTAAAAGCAAAGCTTTTAAAGAGAAAAGGAGATATCTCCAGCTGTAACGCTGTTCAGTGGAACATGTAGTTGGGAAAAAATAATCAAAGGTGAAGTGGAGCAGAAACAGCAAAAGCGAAAGTGCAAAGGCAAGACATTTATATTGACAGACTCGAGAGCAGAAAAGAAGAAAGAAGTCAGCTGAAAATCAAGATTGGACCTGCAGAAATTCTGAAGTTTATTTATTTATTCAGCAGACTGTCATTTTCAACCTCCATTCATGAAGTTTTGAAAACGAACAAAGTATCGTTCTCACTCCAAAAAATGTTCTTTGTATTTTGTGATTATGACAAAAAGGCAGTGCCCACTAAGTTCAGTTCTCACTATCAACGGTTCTCATGCAGCTAGCAGTTCTTGGAAAGTATGTGTTCCTCCTATGTGCCTAGTGTTTTAAAACATTGGATGGGGATTCAAGAAAATCTTTCTGGTTTACTCCTGTTTCACAAGCATGTGCTGTTATCCCGGATGAATGAGTGACAGTCATACCAAGGCTACAGAAAGCCATATTAAACCATATACATATTTAGTAAGAGTAAATCATTTGTTGTATCATTTTTTTTCCCTCAGAGGCATCAAAGATGGCCAAACTGCTACTATCACCATCTAATTGGTAGAAAACAATAATAAAGGATGAAGATACATTCAGAATTCACTAATAATGTTTAGCTGGATTGAGATTAATCTCTCAGGGATATCTATCATAAAAATCTGAAACCTTATCTTCTATTATAGTTCCCTTTACATGTCCAAGAAGTTGGACATTGAGGCACAGGCAAAGTTTTCATTATACACTAGTTATTACTATCATTAATATAAAGATCTCCTTAGATATGAATTCATTCATTTCAAGCTCAAGTTTGGGCAAACATCATTGTTAAGAGGTAGCATTCTCTGTAACTGGCCTTTTCTGTGCCATGTTCACCCGTTCCTAAGTGCACTATATTTGTTTGTATGTTGCAGCACTTTAAAATTATACCCTTTTATATCTTCCCATTTTACATTAGGTCTCAGCTCAAGTGTTTCCTTAGAGCTTCAGTTGTGCCCTGTTCTTAGTGACACCTCCAATGGCATCTTCTCATTAGCCAGCCCAGTTTGAGTATCCATCACTTTCTCTCTTGTTTACAATTACTGTCTCCATTAAAGAATGTGACCACATTCTGGTGCGCCTCTGTATCCACACAAGATAGGAGTGCAGTAAATATTTGCTGAAAGAATAAAGTAACTAGGAAGTTTCTTTATGCCCAGAATGTGGCCCATAAGTGTTACTAATTGCCCACCCATGCAAATCTGATTAGAAAAAAAAGCAGTTTCAACAGATATACTGGCTTCTCATAGCTTCCTATCTCAGTTCCTTCTAAGTTATCATTTTTGAACAACTCTGTTCTTCTGCTGTTTACTTAAAAGCAACTCTATTTACATTGTTATTGTATTTATTTGGCCCATCCAAATCTTCTCAAACTTGTTAAATTGCATTTATAAATTTTGTTTTAGGTACCTAGACAGGAGTTAAGTATTAAAACAAGATATGACAATCTATACATATTTAATATATTCCGGAATACACAAAGCAAATTTTAGTAAACCTAAGTAAATTATATACAAGTGTGTAAGAAAAGTGGAGAATTGTTTTTATATGTGTGCATTTTTTGCAAAGCATTTATTTTCTTTCTCAGACTCCCTACCCTCCTCCTCCTTCTGGTTAAGCTGAAAAGGAGGGAGAGGGGAAGAAAATTTACCATGTGAGAAATCTCCTATGTTATAGACTCATATAAATCAGATAAAAGCTAATGGCCTCCTACTCTTCAAAATATGTGGAAAAGTGAAGTATCTGAGATTATAATATGTCTCTATATAGAACATGCATAAATATAAAATATTTTTATTTGTGATTTAATTAGTTGTATTTTTCAGGGGCTTTAGTTTCTTTTCCACATGCATTAGAAAGATCAGAGTGGGTCTCTGCATTTCGGTGTTTGTCCTTGTTCTGGAAGGGTATTTGCTGCAGACAATAAAGAAATTATCTGTGCAGAAAGACTTCCATAAAGCACAGACTTCACAGCTATACTTTTTACAGGTCTCAGATATCATGGAGCCTCGTCCTTCACCCATGTGGCCTATGGCTAAAGATTTACTAGGCAAAGGGACAGCAAACAGGAGTGCATTGCAAGAAAGGGTATTTGCTTTGCTGGCAGTGGTCATTTCAAAGACATTATCTCCAGGTTGCACATAACTGCTCTGATAAAACTTTGACAGGCCTCCATACTTTCTGAGACAAAGGCCAAGAATGGGCAGACTTACAGAGAAGATTGGCAAGACAAGGAATGTGCTCTTTACTCAGAATAATGGACACCCTCATTAGATTTGTCCTGAAATATTGAGAAAATACTTATAAATAATCCCTGCATGTTGGGTCTTAGAAAGAATGATTAGTTTTAACAAAAATGATTAGCTAATTAGAATAGAAAGGATGTGAAAATACTTTCATGGCAGGCTAGTAAGTTAGTGTAAAGGTGTCACATTTTTAGAAAAATAGATTGGCACAGGAATTGCCACACATGATTTAGTCAGGATATATTTTATATTGCTACTCATACTTAATAAAGCTATAATAAATTTTAATGAAGCATATTTGCTATAGGGTCAAAAATGGCTTAAAACTCAATCAGAAAATGAACTGTAGAAATGAAAGCTTTTCATATGTAAAAATCTATTTTAATAAAAAGTACCAATCCACCCCTTTCTCTGAAATTTCAAGGCATTTGATCAATTCCTTTCATATAAAGTAAATTTATATATAAGTCTTTTCTAAATTTAGCGGACTTATGGACGTTAAATAGTCTTTACTATCTCCATTAATAAAGTTAACTGGAGGGATATTATTAGCAAAGTGTGAAATACAAGTGATTCTAAATTTAGAATCAAGTTTACTTTAAAGTTAAGAAACTATAAATTCTGCTCTAAGCAGTTTGTTTACAATGGAAACTACTAATATTAAATTTGAAAGTGAAGGTACCCATGATTTATATATGTCAGCTTTGTTCCTTTCAATGTTCTATATTTTTCTTTAGCATTTTCCCCTTAATACTTGGAGAAATTCATTTTATTAAGTTACTATTAAAATTCAAATTTGCAATTTTAGGCAATTTCTTTATCACAATATTGGAAAAAATGAAACATTATTAAACAACAAAGAAATAATAATTAAGAAAAATCTGGTATGTCTAGGATAAATCCAGAAAACAAAGAAAATACATTACATAGGGCATTAACAGATGAATGGATCATACCACACAGAATAAAAGATGACAAATATTAAACACTTCTCATTGACTTATATGACACAAAAAGATGTAATTTTAACTTGTTGATTTAGAAGGCAATATTTACATTGCTTGTCTACTGTCACTCACATAATAAGAACTAGTGGGAACAGTGTCTAGGACCACAAGGGACAGCAAACACAGGATGATTGTCAGGATTCAGTTCTCTCCCAGCATATGAGTCCCATACAGAGCTCAGGTCTTCAGCTTTGGTGGCAAAATCTTCAACCCTCTAAGCCATATCACTGACCCAATGTTATTTTATTTCTTAGAGGCAGAATTATAATACAGTGAACATCAATTTGATGATGAACTTTTTGGCTTGCTGTTTATTATCTGAGAAACTATGTTGACTATTTTTTTCTTTTTTGCATGACTACATTTAACTTGAGAAAAGTTTACATAAAGTTTTAGCTTAAAATAAAAACCAAACACGTTGATATTGAGAAGGCCTCACTGGGTAGTAGAATATATAAAAGATTTGATTGAATTTGGAATGTATTAAGGTGGAGAGAGATGGCTCAGGAATTAAGAGCACCAACTGATCTTGCAGAGGACATTTCAGCTCACAGCATCAGTCTGTCAAGTACCGGGGATGTGAAAGCTCTTCTTGTCTCCAAAGGCACCAGGCATGCATATGGTACATAGATATACATGCGGTAAAAACGCCCATGCATATGAAATAAAATTCTAAAAAATTATTTGGTAAGTATTTAAAATGATGATATTGAGTTCTCCATTCTTATTTATAACATTGATCATGAATATTATATTAGGTGTCATATGTGCCTCACTTTTACCAGAATAAGATTCTTTTATCATAAAGTGATTATATTTACCTGTTTTGGTCAATAATTCAGGTCCACAGGATAAAAGGTTCAATTGTCAATAAATGATATCTCACGATGCAAATCTAAGTGGTTTAGAACTTCTGCATAATCATGTTTTTTCTTTACTGAACCAGTAAGAGGCTATTACTGCTTTGATACAGCTTGCTTTTTATAATTAAACTACCTTCATCAATTCTCCTCATAAAGCCACCAATAGTAATGAGATTCAGGCTGGCATATAGAGAAATAAGGCAGTTGCCTGAAGAAGTGATAATGTGAAAAGCCCTTTATCTGGACACATAGGCCAGTTTATTAAGGCTACAAAAATGGTGCCAGTAAATGTCTGTATTCCACTTATGGTAAGGTAGGAAGAAATGTGAAAAGACATTGGAGTTGGGTTATATAATGTTTTTTTTTTTTTAAGATATTACTTCCAAATAAATGGACTATAGTTAAATTCCTCAGTACTGAAAATCAATTTTGCTGTGGTCACTTAAAAACCTCTATTCTTCTTAACTTAAAAATATAATCAGTAACTTTCCCATTAATTCAATTGGATGGGTGTAAACAGTTGTAATCATTCTAAAATCTCAACTGACTGTAATTCCCATTCTCTTTAGTTTTGAAAAACAGCTCATGAGACGCAGGAAAATTGGAAGGTAGTATTTTTTTTTTGATGTTACATTCTAATTTTATTGAATAAGTAATATTAATATATAGAGTGGAAATTTTAATTCAAAAATAGGCCAAATGTGAATTATATGTAATATATACCAAAAATATCTTTAAGTAAGTTTGTAACTTGCTGAAAAAACTTAAAAATTAATATTTTCTTGAACAATAATATATAAACTACTGGAGTAGCAAGCATGTTGTGTGACCGAATGAAGAAACAGTTATCTACAGAGTTCTTAAATACATTTTTATGTATATGGTAAAGTGAGCTGTATAGCAAAGGTCTGAGTTAGAGCCAAATGTGTCCTCTGAGTCTCCCCAATGTGGGTGTGTTGCAAAGGGGCAGGGTGGGGGGCAGTTGGTGTTCCTGTCCTTGATTTAATATGTGATATTTTTTATTCTTTATGTATTTTTAAATTAAGTTTGCTGCCCTCTAAACTGGGCAGGCAAATCAAATATTATTTTCGGTAATACTCTGTTGTTTTTCACTTACAAACACTTTTGTTTTAGAAAAGCACTAGAGCTTAAGAACTTGGGTGGCTTCTTTAAAAAAAAAAAAAGAAAGGAAAAAAAAAGAAAATAAGCTTGCTTGTGAGGCCTCTCCCCTAAGCCCTTCACAAACCAATTACAGCAGCTGTAGTACAATAGTAAGGGAGACAGCTGAGCGCGACGCTAGAGAGGCAATCAGACCACATGCTTCTGTCTGCACAACATCCTGGGAATAAGGATGCTGCCTTATCTCTACTGTGTACAGGATATAACCAGTAGTCATTAACTTCTCAAGGAACCCTGCTTGTAATTTGGAGTTGCCAGTGTAGACTGCCCTGTCTTATAATGGCATCCTCGGCCATTAGGCAGTAATTTGTATTGTTCTGCTTGGGAAAACTAAGCCTTTGAGATGTTCTTTTTAAACAGAGGGGGAGAAAAGAGAAGAGTTTATAGACATGTAGACAATAGAGAGACTGGGCTACTGAAAACTACTGGAAGGTTCAGTGCACAGGAAAATAACTACCCTGCATCTAAGGACATAGGCCTCTTTGTGCCTTTTGACACCAAGCAAACTAGCCATGCTCTAATGAGACACTTTTCTCCTGACCTATGTGATGCCACTGACATGTGGCATGTTAGGCATATAGATCAAAAGTGGCCTACAGCATGTATAAATGTTCAACACCCAGGTGTTCTACTTGACATTTTCTTGGTATCTAACAGCTGCCTGATTATTTAAAGATTACCAACAGTCATTGAACTTGGAGAAAGGTCCACTCACGCTAATCACCTGCTCTATCTAATAGGATCAGCATCCAGACCTCAGATTCTTTTGATTAAGACTGTTCAACTCTCTGTAAGGTCCCCCAGCTTGCTTGAGAAAAGAACTTACTGAGCCATACACTATCAAAGATCATTCCATTGAAATATTCCTGGACATTTTTGAGGCACAATAATACATACCTTCCCTACATAAAAGATCAAATATTCACAAATTTTTCCACTCAATAGACATTATATATTATTTCTACTCTTATTATATTAACCTGCATGTAATATAAGTATGGAAATAACATGGCAATAGGCTATAAATGATTTTGTGTTCTAATTTCTCATCATGAAATTAATATCAATTTGGCAACATCTGCACCAATCCATGTTCACATTTTATTCTTCATTAGATATATAAACTCATATATGTTAATTTATCTAAGCCTATGTTTCCTACAAAAGTTTATATTATACATATATATAAAGTATGTTTTATATTATATTTATGTATTATATGTACTCCTGAGTAAATAATATGTAATACGCATAAATATATATGTTACAATGAAAACCATGTTTTCCATGACAACAAAAATTAATAAAAAATAGATTCTGTATTTCCAAACAAATAAAAGAAAATTAAAAGGCATTCTGAACACTATTTTAGGTAAAACGGGAATAGGAAAAGATTGTCACTTCATAATTTTCAAGCAACAACCAGAGCATGTGAAATGTCATGTGCAGGCACACTACTAAAGAATGTCATTGTCCTGCATCCCAAATACTATTTCTCTCCCATATTTATTTGTAATAGTAATATAATTTTTCTGCTGTACTTGAAACACTCAGTTATGTGGGTTTCATTTACTGAGCACTTCCATGCACAGTTCTGTCTCTGCTTTGTTAATAATAAAATTAGAACCTTCTAGGGAAAAAAGAGAGATGGTTGATGAGATAAAAGAAAAATAAGTTCTTTAGGCTAGTCTCTGGACCGATTTGAACAAGAAGCTCGATGATCAATTTTTTTTAAGATCTAGTTTTTGCTAGTATTAGATTATTTTTTTGACTGACATTTTTATCCATTTTCTGGGTGGTTAGTTATACTTCTGCTGTATAGAAGCCATGTTGATTCTATAATGGGTTGTTGTAAAGGGTAAGTAAGATGTCATTTGTGAAAATAGTTACTAAACAAATAAAAAATGTCTTCAGATTGTTTTTGAAATACAGCTTTAGCCACAATCCAAATACCTTAGAATTTTTTTAACATTTTGATCTTTTAAAATGGATTCATTGCATATGCTATCCAAATCTCTAATCACTTTTGGCTAGCCTGCTTTATGGCTTCTGACAGAGAAAGAAATGTGCATCTGGTTTGCCATTTTAATAAGTATTGAGTAAAATTTAGCACCCTTAGGTTAATAAAAGAAACTTTTATAATTATGTCACAAGGAGTTATATTTCTGTGGCATTTATTTGTGCACTATGTCATTCTATATAGGATTCTATGGTCTTTTAAAAAAATTGAAACCTTACATCTTGGTAAGAATAATAAAGTATATTAGCAAGTATTCCAGTATGGCCTGTGAGCTGAAGGCAACCATCCACTTCTCATATGGCCCACAAATTAAAGGTGACTGTTGGTTCTTGTTGTATTTTTATTGTTTTATAGTTAAGCTGGTTGAGGACTGAGAATGAAACCCAGTCATGTTAGGTCTGCCTCACATACATAAGGAAGGCAATGGTTCTGAATTCCAGCACTGTAGTAAAAGTCCTGTTATTACTGCAAAGAAATAGGTTAATAGTTTAGGGAATGTCATTTTGTGACATGTAGAAATATATATATATATATAAAGGAAGACTGCAGGATAGAGAAAGGGAGATCATAAGTGATTGAAAGGAAGAGTGAATAAAAGTACATGAGACAAGAAAAAAGAGTGACATTAGGCAGAGGAGGATGAGCAGTGAGAGTGGACAGGAGGACAAGGGGGAACATCACGAGGATACACAAAACATGCTATACATGAAAATGCCACAATAAAACACGTTTCTTAATGTGATAATTTTAAAATAATTCATAAAATACTACATACAATTTCAGATATAATTTTTGAGCAAAACTGGTACCTGAGTTCTCTGAAACAGTAAACATAGCTGTTTTCATGCAACCATAGAATTGAGTCATTGTGGCACAGCATCTTGTCGACAATCCCCAAATTTTTATAATTTCTCTTAGAAAAACCTTTTCTAAAATGTTTATTGATGTCTTGCCTACAACATCATTATGAAAAAGTTAACAGTCTCCTATGTCACATACAGGTAGAATAATTTTTATTATTATCTTAAATTATCTTATGGATAAGATAAAACTGGAAAAATAGGTTAAATAAAAGAATACATGCAAATAAAATTGTGAAAATTTTGCTGTCTGATTTTGTGTCAATGAATAAATGGAGTGGGGGTCTACTTCTCTGTCTTCTGTAACCCTGTTCATAGACACTACAAAGTCACAAAGGGAACTTTGAAAAGGAGCATGATTAGGACCTAATTTCTAATTCAATGCTAGAGAATGAATTCAATTTACTTCCCTCTTACAAACTTTCTGTATTATTTTCCTACAGTGGCAACAAAAATATCTGAGACAAAATTCTCAAGGGATTGATTTAGTCTGTGGGCATGGTTTCATGGACTCTGTTCTTTCTGAGGAGGAGCAATGAGACAGTGGCTTGATCTGGGGTAGCGGCAGCTTGAAACTGCACATCTTACATTTTGACAGACAAGAAAGCACCAAGAACCAGAAGCGGATCAAACTGTAATCAAAAAAGTCAGCACTCAGGAAAATAGAGTCATTCATTTCTTTGAGGATTTGGTTACTGGTTGGCTTCCTTTGCTCCAGTCATGGGTCATGTATATGGGTCCTACACCCATGTACATATGAACAGCATGTATTAGAATTGATGAATTCACATACACACTCACATACACACACACACACACATACACACACGAGAGAGAGAGAGAGAGAGAGAGAGAGAGAGAGAGAGAGAGAAAGAGAGAGAGACATACACAGAGAGACACACATACATAAAGACACAGACACATACAGATGCACATACACACACACACACATATACACACACACACAAAGACAGACACAAGAGAGAGAGACAGAGAGAGAGAAAGACACACACACAGAGACAAAGACAGACAGACACACAGACACACACAGAGGACAATGGTGCACCAAACCCCCAGTTCTCTACTTCCACCAACTATTAGCACAGGTCCCAAAGATTCTACCCTTCTCACAACAGTGGCACCAACTGTGGACATTTTTTTTAATACTTTGAAATGGTTATATAACTAATTAATCACCTGAACATGGCTATTATGTGAACTAAGAATATTCTCAGTTAATAACAAGCATTCCTCAGTCCTAATAAAAACATTACTGGTTATTAAGTAGAAATTTTAAACAAAAGCCCAGACATTTAAAACAAAATAATTGCAGCCTGCCAGTGATGGTACATGCCATAAATATCAGCGCTTGAGAGATAGAGATAAGCAAATCTCTGTATGTTGGAGGTCAGCATGATATACAGAGTGAATATCAGGGTAGTTAAGACTGTTAGACAGAGAAACGCTGTCTCAAAAAAAAAGCCAAAACATTAGCAATAATAATGATGATGGCAATTTTCTTCTTTCACATCATTTAACAAACTTCTTAGAAGAAACTCTAGAAGTAACGGACAGAAATTATTAAATAGTAACTTACTGAACATAAAAGTATAAGTATAGGAAATATTGGTAAGGAAGTTCATAGACTTAGAAATTGTGTATGTAATAAAGAAGATTCAATGAGAAAATGAACATACTGAAATTTAAAAAGGAAACAAAGTTAAACAAACAGAAGAAGGCAGAGAAAGAAAACTGTCAGGAAGAGATTGAGTTCCAACCGCACTTGGCAACTCTGAGCAGATGGAGAGGCTCTTAGAACTAGCTCAAACAACTTCTGTATTTGTGCCATTCTCTCTCACTACTTCCATTTCAGCTATGTCTACTTTCCATACAGATATTTCTAAATTTCTTTGCTGCCTCTTCATCTATGATAACTAATCCTGTCTATTGATTATCTACTTTTGCAAAGGTTGCACAATTTTTTACAGATGTTGAAAGGACAATACTCAATATCAATTGGAATAACAGGAAAGCCAAGATTGCTAAAACAATTTTGCTCAACAAAAGAACCTCAGGAAACATCACCATCTCTGACTTCAAATTATACTATAGAGCCACAGTGATAAATATAGCTTGATACTGGCACAAAACAGACTTGTGAATCAATGGAACTGAACTAAAGTCCCAGACATTAAATCACACACCTAAGAGCACTTTATTTTTGATAAGGAGGCAAACATATTCATTGGAAGAAAAACAGTATCTTCAACAAATGGTGTGGGCATAAGTGGATGGTAGTGTGGAGAAAAATGAAAATAGATCCTTGCACCAAACTTAAATCCAAGTGGATCAAAGACCTCAACATAAACCCAGCTACACTGAACTTGATAGAAAAGAAAGTGGGAAATACCCTCCAATGCACTGGCACAGGTGACCACTTTTTAAACTTAACACCAATAGAGCATAAACTAAGAACAACAATCAATAAGTGGGACTTCCTGAAACTGAGAAGCTTCTGTAAGACCAAGGACATAGTCAATAGGACAAAATGACAGCCTACAGAATGGAGAAAGATTTTCACCAAACCTACAGAGGACTGATCGCTAAAATATGTAGAGAACTCAAGAAACTAGAACAAAACCCTTAAAAGCCCAGTTAAAAAATGGGGTTCAGAACTAAAAAGGGACTTCTCAGCAGAAGAATTAAAATGGCTGAAAGGCACATGAAAAATGCTCAACATCTTTAGCCACCAGAGAAATGCAAATCAAAACAACTTTGAGATACCATCTGACACTTGTCAGATTGGCTAAGATAAAAGACACAGATGACAGCCTATGCTGGAGAGGTTGTAGAGCAAGGGGAACACTCCTTCATTGTTGGTGGGGGTGTAAACTTGTTCAGTTACTTTGGAATGCAGTATTGCTGTTACTCAGAAAACTGGGAATCAATCTCCCCAAAGATCCAGCAATAGCAATTGCAGTTGTATACCCTAAAGATGCTCATTGGCACTCCAAAGGCATTAGCTCAACTATGTTCATAGCAGTATTATTCATAATAGCAAGAACCTGGAAACAACCTAGTTGCCCCTCAACTGAGGAATGGATTAACAAACTATGGTACATCTACACAATGGAGTACTACTCAGCAGTAAGAAAAAAATGATATTCTAACATTTGCTGGCAAATGGATGGATATAGAGAATATCCTCTTGAGCAAGGTATCCCAATCCCAGAAAGAGAAGCAGGGGATGTATTCACTCATTCGTGGACTTTAAGAGAGAGAGAGAGAGAGAGAGAGATCATTGTATAGAAGAACTCAAGGCTAGAACATAGCTAAATGACACAATGCCTCACTTTGACATTGATGGCCTCTGGGAGATATGAGGGTGAGGAAGGACTTGTTTTCTTTAAGGGTCTGGACACAGGGAGTTTAATTATACTCCAGTAACTAAATGAGGGTACTGAATGGGCAGTTTTGTAAATGGGGAGATCTTAAGAGTAGGCATGATTCTGAGAGGTCTTATATCTGAGTTTGATGGGGTGTATGATTTAAAAACACCAAATAATAAACATACATATATATATAAAAGAAAATCATTTGTCTATAGTCTACAGTGCATGTTATTAGGAACATAATGAATCATTATGAAAATGGTAGCTGTGTGATTACTGAATATTGCAAGCAAAATAACCAAGTTTTCAAAAAAGAGATTGATCATGGGCTATGAAACTCTCCTGCTTCTCAAATGCTAATTTTTGGTTTGAAATGGTCCCACATAGTCTGCACACTGTAGAATTACTCCTAGCTACTGAAGTTACAAGATTGGCATTAAATTACAGGATTAGTACTATTTGTTCAATTGAAATGTGGTTACTGGATCTCATGTATCAGAATCACACAAAAAGAGTATAGTAAACAGAGTAAGTTAAGCACTAAAGGGTTAAGTATGGGTTGACATTTGTATTAGTTACTTTTCTATTGATGTCAAAAAGCACCATGAGCATGGTAGTTTACAGAAGAAAAACTTTCCTCAAGCCTTAGGTTCTATAGGAATTCTCTTGGGAGCAGAGAGCAGACATGGTGGGAAAGAAAACAGCTATGAACTCATATCTCAAACCACAAGTAAGAAGCAGAGAAGACCACTTAGAAATGTAATAGTTTTTAAATTATAAAGCCTGCTGCTAGTGCCTTAGGACATCTAATAAGTCCCCACCTCCTGAGCCATCACACAGCACCACCAAGTTGTGACCAAGTATTCAAATGTTTGGGACTATGAGGGACATTTCTCATTCAAACACCATGATTCATTTATAATGAAATATGTAAAATATTTTTGATGCATATGGAACAGAAATCAGTGGCTACCAGAGACTAAGGAGAACCAGTATGTAGAATGTTTGCCCAAATGTTACTAAATGACCTAAAAGATTATTGCACAGTAGAATAATTGGAGACAGGGATTGCTGGAGTGTCTCTCAAAAAGTGAGAAGAAATTATTTTGATAATGTCTGACAATAAAGTTGTGATAAATGTTTGAGAAGACACATATGTTTTACCTGACTAAGCAAAATTTACATGTATAAAGATAATTCATGGTAAATATACATTTGTGTTTTTATGTGCTAATTCAAATTAATTTAAAACATATCTTGCTTTGTGTGTATGGGTATTTTGCCTTTGTGTATGTCTGTGCACACGTATTTGCCTAGTGCCTGTGGAGGCCAGAAGTGCACAGTGAATCTTTGAGAATTGGAGAAAGAGATGGTAGTAAGCTACAGTGTTGGTATTGGGAATCAAACTAGGGTCCTCTGGAAGGGCAGCCAATCTTCAGATTTGATATTCTCTTTTTATTTGTCAATGGCTTTGAGGCAGCAAACAAAGATTCTAAAGCCTATCAGCCTCAGTTTGAATCCTGGATACACCCCATACATTTGTAAGCTTCTGTTCCTGTGAGCCTTAGTTTTTATCTATAAAATGGGGAGAATAAAAGCATCCTGCTCATAAAGTAAAAATCCCGTGAGTTCCTCTCAGTTCTTTTGAAAAAAAATATTTATTTTTGTATTTTATGGGAACTGGTGTTTTGCCCACATGTATAACTGTGCAAGGGTGTCAGATCTTGGAATTACAGGCAGTTGTTAGCTGCCATGTGGATGCTGGGAATTGAACTCAGGTCCTCAGGAAGAACAGTCTGTGCTCTTAACCGCTGAGTCATCTCTCCAGCCCCATGGTCAGTTCTTAAAAGAGACCAACCATAGTGGAAATGACATGTGGTGATGGGAGCGTCACTTCACACTAGTAAGTCTCCTGCTTGGCGGGTTTGTGTCGGAACTGATAGGTTAGGATTGGAAAGCTGGTAGTTTCACTGTTGCTCAGCAGGTGTATAAGCCTTGAAGTGAGAGTCTGTGGCTATGTCAGGGAGATCTCAACTTCTGTAATGTGAACTGTAGGCCTTGGGGTGAGAGTTTCTATTGGTCCAATTCTAGCCGTTACATTTTCAAACTAAGTAGCCACGGGGTCCCTCTGACCTGATTTCTTGAGTCCATAACCATCTCACAGTAACCTTCCTTGTTTGTGTTCTGGGTTCTTGCCATCTTTGCTATCTTTGAGGCTCTGAACCCAACAGTCTCCATCAGATCCTGTTTACCCTTCCACTTCCTATTTTGAATTTGCCCTTTGGTGGAGTCATCCTCTCTTCCTGACCCCTTTAAACTTATCTGCAAAAGAAGCAAGTCAGTGAATACTCATCCCATGTTAGATAATGAGTCCCCTGGCCTTGGGGCTGAGTGACCAATCTGCTAAAGGAAAGAAAGAATTATATATTAAAATGTGACTGGAAGTATTCAATATGTACTGAAAAGATATGCATTAAACAGAGAATATGGGGGGCGAGAAAGACATTGCAGAAACAGGCCTTGAGGATGACATTCAGTTTTCTTTCTGGCACAAGTTCTCTCTGATCCACCAAGATGTGAATAACCCATTTTATCAGCTCATACTGCCACAGATGGAGTATCCTCAGTGCCCATGCCCTCCCGCCAGAGATGCTCTTAGAAACTGTCCAAAATATATTCTTTCACACTTAAGTTGTTTCTGTGGGCTATTCTGTTGCAGTGATGAGAAAAGCAGCCTGGGATAGCCTTTCCAATAGTGAACAAAGAAAGGCAAAGAAAGACCTTGATCACGCAGCTGCATGCCTGGAGGAAACCAAGGTACCCTTGTGGATGGAGGACTGTGAGTAGGAGGAGCAGCCAGTGTTCTTAACCACTGTGCTTCCTCTTCAGTCCTAAAGAACACTCTAGTTTAAGACTGGATCCAGAAAATAAAAGGCAATTTATATATGTAAAAAATATTTCCAAGAAAAATCAGTAAGAAAAACAGCAAATAGTAATAATAACTACCGTATAGATGGTGGGTCTTCTTTATATTTATACAGATAAAGATGTGTATGTATACATGAACATATATTTAGGGACATATGAGCTCTATGTTTTCTATGCTAGTGAATATAACAGATAGAAGAGCCTACCCTCATTAATTACTTCACACTGACAAGTCACAACCCCTTTTATGATCTTTTTGTGCGAACTCATTGTTCTCACATTAGACAAGGCATAACCTTGTCTAATACAAGTTATAAAGTTATATGCTCACATTTCACAATGAGAATTATAAAATTTTCTTTGATCTAAAGTAGCCCTGGAGGACCCTCAAATCAATGTTTTATAATAATCTCTATAATAAGGCAAATTTGAGCCACTTGGTTACAGAAAATCATAATGAAGGAAAAGAAATACTTATGGGAAAATGAACAAGCAAATTTTAGAATCTTAGCATAGTTGTACCTGGCATTTTTGTCCACATTAGTTAAACTATTATCACATGTCAAATTCATTACAATAGAGATAGAAATATACATGTATACTTATCAGATTAATTTTAAGAAATAATAAAATATAGCAGTAACAATGCAGGATATTTACTTAATGTATAATTATGAGGTTTTGTTTTGCTTCACTTCCAATGTCCATACCATTTCAAACCCAGGTTTAGAAAATCTTCTCAATTCAGCAAAAATCTCATGTGCAGCACCTAGTATTTTAAAATTAAAGCCATTTATTCAGCAGATGAGAAATTAGAGTTATTACTTATCTCATACATAATTCTAAGTCATCCTGGTAGCAATCATTTCTCTCCATAATATCTCCTTACAAAAAGTCAATAATCTTTTCGAAGACGATAATAACTTACACAATGAATGTGAAAAGAGTGTTCAGCTCCTTTGTGCAATCAACTCGATGTCTTTTGTTAAGTATGTATGACTTCAAATCAGTATAAAATGGCAGGCTAGCAGTTAAACAGTGTGCATTGCTGGATCTAATTAATTCTACCATTTTATGCCAAAAATTCCATTAGTTTCCATTAAAGGTCTTGATGTAGTGCAGGGTTCTTTTATGTTTTGTAGTTAAAACAATCTAACTTCATTTCTAATTAAGGATTATACTGCAGAACTAAAGGAATGTTACTGTGGCTCTCTAGGAATGAATAAGTTAGTCATGTTTAACAGGATACTCTGAACTAGTTAGCTATAAAGTAGTTATCTCATAATACATCAACAGGATATCTAAATCCATAGGGGAAAGGCAGCTGGTAAGTGGCCGTAAGGAGTCTGTCCTGAATATTACAATTTTATGTTAATATTGTAATTTTCCATTGGAGATGAAAGTTTCCCTAAGGTTATTAGAAATGTTGGAAGCAGCAATGTAGTAAAATTTGATATTATGATCCTCCCTGAGAATTATATCTTTGTATGTTTCCACTTTATAGGTGCTACATATTAAAAATTAGGTATATACTTTTACAGTCCTTCCTAGGCTTAGAAAACAATGTACTTGTTTTCCACCCACCATGTGTAAAGCATTATTCTTCAAATGTGATACCAAATGAATCAGTTATTTACATTGATCATGAGAATAAACTGCAAGTGCATATTTGCATTTCTCCCTAGAGGATATAAAGTATTCAGGATGCTTTTAGTGGGTACCAAGGGTACTTCCTTGCTCTACTCAATTTATATGCATGTGACTTGTTTAGATCTTCCTTTTATTTGATGCTATAATCTGAGCAACATTCTTTTGGCAGGGAATAATAGCAACTATAAGCTCTAATACAGACATGTAATTTATTATGCTTTTTTATTACAATTATAATAACTGTCCGATTCAAATTTTAGATTTCTTTAAAGTTATATTCTTAGGCTTTAAAAGTAATCTAAAGATGCAATGTAATTAGATAATGAAATAGACTCAATGTACTACACAAAACAAACTTTATCAAAATATCAATAATTTCCATCAATACTTCCTTCTGAAAATATGTTAATGCTACAGTTGCAACTAAGTTACATTGATTCTAAAAATGAAAACTTTGATATTAATAAGTATTATATTTAGTATTTTATGTACAATTATGGTAAAGCTGTGTTATCCATCACTGTAGACAATAAACTTCAAAGAATAAAATGAATATAGAAAAATTTTAAATTTTAGATTTTATTTATATATTTTCTGCCCAGTAATATTTTGATATTTTCTGGGTAACTTTTTAAATGTATGAAGGATATAAACAGGAAAGTCTTTTAAAATTTAAAATAAATATTTTTTCTTTGTCATCCTTATGAGCAAGTAATTATATGTAAATTCCAGATGCAGAGTGGTAATAACCTGTTTAAAACAATAAAGCTACTTCTATTGCAAATTGTGTTTGCTTAAGCACTGGGTAATCAAAAAATTGTATACATAGCTACAGGAGAAAATTTATTTCCTAATCGCTAACTCCAACCCTAACCCTAATCCTAAAAATTCCAAAATTTCCTAATCATTGTTCATAATAAGATTTAGAGTTTTTCTTCATTTTAAAGAAATAATGTTTTGGTGAGCTTTGGGTTCTTCTGCTATTTTTATGCTCTAATTTGTTCTCAAAAGTAAAACTAGACCAAAGTAAGTTCAATTTATTCCAGAGATCCAGTGCTTTAAACAGTATCATATCTTCTCAAATAAAATGTGTCTACATACTAGATAATTTTTAATCATGAAGTAATTTTTGATGTTTCAAATATTGGTTAATCATACTGTGTGTGTGAGTGTGTGTGTGTGAAGATGGGTATGAACATGCCACAGTGTGTGTGAGGTAGGTAGGAGGACACATGCTAATTCTGTTTTCCCTTCCACTGGGGTGTCGGCACGCACTTGTGTTGTATATGCTCTACCATATGAGCCATCTCACTATTCTGTTCATCAAATCTTCAGCCGTAAGTAGAAGTATTTATGTTTATAATTACCAATTCTTATGAGAAAAATAGGATACTATAATATAATGTTTCCCCATTTCCATTGTGAATGCAAAATAAGAAATACAGCTTGCCATGAAATACATTGTCTTTTGAGCTCTAAGTTGATATCAAATCAGATTTTTTTTTCTTTATAACAAGATCCTCTCCTTGTCTGATATTATATTGAATCCTTTCCTGTCCTTTCTCACTATTATGGATCATAATAATAGACTGATATATTTTGAGGGAATACACAAATGAAATTTTAATAACTACTTCAAAATATTTATATCAATATTTTTTAAACTTATGTTTTGAAAAAATAAATTTAAACTGATATTAAATATGAATTAAGTCAATGTCTAACATATTTTTAAGAAAAGAGAAATTTAAATTCTTTCTGTTACTTAACTATTCAGGGGTTGTGTTTTGCAGCCTGGTTATTCTTTACTTTGTGTCTAAAATCCACTTATGAGTGAGTACAAACCATGTCTATATTTTTGGTCCTGTGTTACCTCACTCAGGATGATACTCTCCAAATCCATCCATTTCATCCAAGGATCTCCCTGGGTAGGGGAAATAGAGAAGATCTCCTGGGTAAATTGTGATCACAATGGGGAGGGGAGCAAGCAAGGGGAGGTAAGAACAAATCATGAGAGAAGGAGAGGGTTGAGTGAGAGGAGTAATAGAAAGAAAGAAAAAAATAGATATCTTGATAGCGGGAGCCACTGTGGGCTTAGAAAAAAATCCCAGTGCTAAGAAAACCTCCAAGAACCCAAAGATATCTCTCACTACGACTCCAAGCAATAGTAGAGAGGATACCTAAACAGGATCTCCCCTATAATCAAATGAATAAGTACCTTAATTTTCATTATAGACCCTTCATCCAGCTTTGGATGGAGGCAGAAACAGAGATCCATAGCTCGGCACCAGGTTGAGCCCACAGTCCAATTGAAGAGAAAGAGAGGAGAGAGTATATGAACAAAGGATCATGAGGAGGAGACCCACATAGATGGCTGTCCTGAGCTATTGGTAGCTCATTGTCTCAGAAACAATTCAATTATTGAGGAACCTTCAGGGAAAGGAACTAACCCCTCCAAAGGTAGATGTCTATTAAATGTCCTGGGCAGTTTGTGGAGCCTCTTGCAGTAGAATCAGACTATATTCCTGGTGCATGAACTTATATCTCAGAGCCCATTCCCTACAGAGGAATACCTAACCCAGCCTTAATACTGATGAAGGATTCAGACCTTCCTCAACTGGATATGCCAGACTGAACTAAGGCATCTGGTGACACTTTGCTCTTTTTGAGGAATGGATGGGGCGTGGAGTGGGGGAGGCTGAGGGAGAACTGGGGGAGGAACTAGGAGGAGGGAAGAGAGGGGGAGCTGAGGTAGATATGAAAAAATTCTTTTTAAATAAATACAAAGAAAGAAAGAGTAACTTTTCAAAGGACTAAAATAGAATCTTTCAACCAACCCTGATGTTTTGGGATTCTAAACCATTTTAGTAATTGAACAGCAAAAAATAAAATACATTAGTTGTTCTATTCATAAGAGATTCAGTTGATAAAAATTCCATTATTAACACTGGTGTGACATCTGTAAACTAATTTCCAAATGCACTAGAAAACCAGAACTGATTCATAGATTCCAGAAATTCGACATAAGCTGTATGCCATATCTACTGGATTACTGGATAAAGTTATGACATTTCAATAAAGAGGTAATGATGTGAATTGTTTTGTTTTTGAGACTATAAATATATCTACAGCTTGCTCAACTATTCAAAGACTCCAAGACCTACTGAAATAAAAACTAAATCATTTATTTACTATTAAAAAGGAGTATATTTGTATCAAGCTAAGGTAAAAAAATCAATATTTCTTCATACTTTTCATTAACGATATCTTTCAGGGCAAAATTCACAACCTTGGTGCTTCACTGGGAAACATATAAGTCATGTTATTTTGCTCTTCAACTCGGAATTGGTCAGAGACAAAATAAATCCAGTTATTCTTTCATCAGTTTCAATCCCTCTTTCATTTAGAGTCCTCATTTGATATATCTAGTTAATCATTGAAAAAATATAACCTTGTCTTCCAGAAATAAATATTTCAAACAAGATATCTGATATTTATGTGACTATAAGACTCAGAGACAGAATTTCTTTTTTACAGATGAAAATTCAGTATACCACAAGATTTTAAAACACCATTAGTTTTGAAAAAAAATCTCTAATATTGAAGCCCTTCACAGATAATGAGACCCATATAATGATTCAAGAATAGTGTATGTTAATGATGGAGCGATAAAGACCAAGCATAAAGGTAAGACATCTACATATGGAAATTGTGTCATTAAGCCTAGATAAAAAGTTAATATACAGAAAGAAAGAAAAAAACCTATTTAATATATCTGATGGATCAGTGTTGGGAGAATTCATGCACATGGGCTTTCATGAAATCACAGTTCCATTTCTCAATAAAATACATGGAAAACAATGCAAGAAAATAGAGTGTGCCTTACAATGTAGAAAGCTTTAAGGCAGATGTAATGAGGGTGTGAATAATGCTGTGTGGTCTTACTGATTGAAAACTTTGGTCATGGCATTTCATCCATCACATTTTATTTCTTATTACACAGAAGCAATGTGTTTTGTCAGGTAGATATGTTATTTCAAAAATTTGTCTTTTCTCTAAAATTTTTTACCTTTACCATTCTATGGGTTTCTTATGAACTCTAGCAGAGTAGAGGCACACAGAATTTTGTGTGTTCCAGAATTTGCATGTATGCTGATGATGTTAGGAACTATAGAGCAATACAATGTGCATACAGAAACATTTCATCTTTTAATTTAAATTTCTTTGTGTCACTAGTTGACGTAAATATAAGCTATTGTATGTTAAAGACACAGATTCTTATTAGTGAAAAGGGAAATTATTAGATCCCCTGGAATTAGTCTATATTTTTCTCAGGAGCTAGTAATGCCCACTTTGGCACATTACCATGCATGTTGATTATAATATCTCCTACTACCTAGTAAATTGCAATGCACTGGCCACTGATCAGTGAATTACTCTGATATCTTGTCAGAGCTAGTGAAGATATAGTAAAATTAAGAGATCTATGTATACAAAATTCAGTTTCAATAACAAGTATTTCCCCAAAGAGCAGCAGCAACAAAACACAAGATGAAATATTGAGAAAAATACAAGAAAAATATATTATCAATTGGACTAGTGCCAGGTATTCTAGAGGAATTTCATTGTGTATTTCTATATATGTATATGTGTGTCTGTGTTTTACTATACAATACTGCTTATTGACTAATGAAAATAATCTTGATAAAACATTGTTTTTCTGTCAGGAAGAGTAGCTAACGATGCTTGGGAACATCTATAAAAGAAGCCCACACCCACACCAACAGTTGCTATTGACTTTAAGACTTAAAGTAATCTCAGTTGAAATATTCCTTTTCATAAAATTTCCAGTGGAATGTTGCTTTCATTGTGGGGGCTAACTAAATGATTGAAAGATATATTTTTAAAAATATCATTTTCAATATAATTGTGATGTTATTGTAAAACAATCTTATGTTCCTTTACATTCTTTGTCCCATTACAGTATTCTCCATATCACCTGCTAAATAAATAAATAAACAAACACATAAGCAAATGAGTATTGATAGTGCATGTTTATGAAAGACTGGCATGTGGCAGAAGTCAAACTGTGAAGATAGCTTACTCTTACATCACCCTGACCCTTTGAAATACCCTCAGATATTCTT
Source organism: Sigmodon hispidus (assembly GCA_004025045.1). NCBI lineage: Eukaryota > Metazoa > Chordata > Mammalia > Rodentia > Cricetidae > Sigmodon > Sigmodon hispidus. The sequence continues at coordinate 217,905 of PVIH01001508.1, forward strand.
AAAACCACAGGAAACCTATATGTTTATGGAAGTGTGCCAGGTGTTTCTTTTTAATAAATTCATAATTGATTAATCATCATCATCTTGAGAATAAGGGCAATGCCATGATGAGAGGCTGCATTTCCCATTGGTACTTTTAAAAAGTAGAGCCTCTGAACAAGGCATTGAAAAGGAGGGAGAGGATGATGATAGTGCAAAAGTAGATCTCTGAGTTATAATCTAGTGTCAATTTGCAATGTACAAACAAGTAGCTTTACACCTACTTTATAATAAACCTTGCAAATAGAGAAAACAAGAAAATATTTTATTGTGGAATTATCTCTGATATTTTGTTGCTGACACATGAAAAAATGGCTGTTCTCTGGTAATAATTTCATATTGTAATACTTATTATAAATAGACGTGAATGAAATATAAATATGGACAATACTAAGTTGAATAAAGTCCATGTTAATAAATGATCATATCCTTCCTTGGAAGCTGTTAGTAGTTATTAAAAAATGGAAGATGTCCATGCTAAAAATGGAGAATAGTGATGTTGAGATACCAGACTATGGGAAAGATGAATGATTTATCTAGCTGATGTTTTCTAAAGCAAGAAGACTTCAGGTAAACAACAGTATTTTCTGTGCAGAGTAAGAGAGCTTATCCATCCATTAACACACAATGAAAGTTCCAGGTAAATTTTCAGAGGAATTTCTTCTACAGGGCCAGGAACAACAAATAAATTATAGAGTGCTCATTGTCCAGATGACACCTTAAAGTGCATAAAGAAACTATTGAGCAGAGATTATAAGCACAATAATAAATGTTTGTTAACTAAAATACAGTGTTCTTTTGTCTTATGTTTAATATTAATCTTCTTCCCTTTGCCATCATTTTGAATCATCAGTTATAGTTTGCAAATCCATGGACTCCCTGGAAAGGAGAAATAGAAAAGATCTCCTGAGTAAATTGGGTTCATAAAGGGGAGAAGATAAGTGGGGGTCAGAAGAGAACATGAGGGAATGGGATGGTTGAGTTGGGGGAGGGCCAGAGAGGGAGTACAACAAAATAGATACCTTAATAGAGGGAGCCATTGTGGGGTTAGAGAGAAACGTGGTGCTAGGGAAATATTCAAGAACCCACAAAGATGACCCTAGCTAGGACTCCAAGCAATAAGTGGAGAGGAAGCCTGAACTGGCATTCTGTAATCAAACTGAGGACCACCCTTACTGTCCTTATAGGCCTTCATCCAACAACTGTTGAAGCAGATGTAGAGATCCACAGCTCAGCACTGGCTGGAACTTCCAGTCTGGTCAAAGAGAGGGAGGAGTGATTATATGGGCAAAGGCATCTAGAGCATGATGAAGAAACCCACAGAGACAGCTGGCTCAAGCTATTGGAAGCTCATTAACTCTGAACTGACAGCTGGGGTAGCTACATGGGACTGAGCTATGCCCTCTGAATGCTGATGACAGGGGAAGGTGTAGGTAGTTCATGGGCTTCTAGCAGTGGAACTAGAATTTATTCCTAGTGCTTGAACTGGCTTTTTGGAGCACATTATCTACCAAAGAACACCTTGCTCAGCCTAGATACTTGGGGAAGGGGTTGGGTCCTACCTCACCTGGGTATGTCAGACTGCATTGACTCACCCTGGGAGTCCTGTTCTGAGGAATAAATGGGGCCTAGGGAATGGGGAATCTGGGAGATGAGCCAGAAGAGGGGATAAAAGAAGAACTGTGCATGGGTATAACAAAACAACTACAACTAAACTTAAAAAAATAATGTAAGAATTTAGAGAAATTAATCTAAAAAATAAAAGTAGATTTGATTTAATGATAAAAAAAAGCTAAATAATAAGTCAACCTAGATCAAGTATAGAGTTCTGAGTTTTACAGATGACCAGTGAGATAAACTGACAAACAAACACTTTTACTAAATAAATCATGGCCTGTAAATAGAATCCTAACCAAGATCATCATCATCATCATCATCATCATCATAATCAACACTCCCTCACATTCTGTTTTTAAGATGTTTATGAGCATCACACTATCTGATAAGCAAAGATAAATAAGTAATTTAATTACCAAAAATGATTTTGCTTGTGGGTTAATATGGAGTAGTTACATACAGCCAGGGTAGGGGGCATACTTAAAGAGGAAAATATTTCTGATAGAATTCTCTTCATATTGAGTTTTGTTTGGTACTTTGTACCTTAATAATGCACTGAAAGTCAAAATTAAAAATGTTGATTTTATTGAATATCTGTCAGGAATAAAAAATATTATATAGGAAACTTTCATTTGATCTACATATTCAGGTTTATTTAGTGCCAAAAATTACTTTTGTTGTTTGCATTTATATTTTGCTAAGCTATCAAATTTTTATGGAGATGACATTATAAAATGGCATGTAAAAATTTGATAATTACAATAATTGCCTGGTGTTATATGATGTAGAATTCTGCTATTTTAACTAGCTCATATACTGTTGATTGTTTTTATCAAACTTTATTTATGTAAAATTTTAGAAAGTCATTCATTCAGAAGATTTTTACCTCAAGGTAGCAAGCACTGAGTTTTCAGGTTAGTTACATCATTTACAGCTTCTTAGTATTGGTGGTTTGTTTCTTTAATTTAACAACGTAACATGCTAAAGTGTTAGTTTGTTTTTCATACAGTGTGCAATTTTAAAAGAAAGAGTAGATTAAACTTATCTTCTACTGAATGTGCTTCTCAGCAGGAAAACAAGATGGTGGAACCAGTGAGAGGCAATGGGATCCATTTACCAGTGACAGGTTAGGAGAACTGAATCATTCTTCTGGGTGTAGAGCAGATGCTTCCAACCATTTTCCAAACAGAATTCTGCAGAATACTGACCTCACAAAGTTTCATTTTAAAAAATAAAAATAAAGTATGAATTTGAAAAACAATTTGGGACATGTGTATGAGATTTGTAATGCAGTCTCAGATATTTAATTTCTGAGGTCATTTGTTCAAACAAAGAAAATAGAATCCCATTTTAAATTACACTTCCCTTTATGAGTATTTTTTTTTAATTTTTAACACAAAAAGTACTTTTATGGTACCGATATCCAGTTGGATTGAAATAAATTACCAATTTCTATTTTATAAGTAGCATAGAGTTAAAATAAATTTAATATTTTATGAATGTATCAATACTTGTAGATATTTGTTTCCTTGTTAACAATATTATTTTGGGCTTATCTTTAGAGAAATATAAAAGGTAAGTTCATGTTTCTGATGGTTAATATTTTGAAATGATATTTTAATATTTGAGAAATATATACACTCATTTCAATGATATTCACACATTTTCCCTTCTCCACTGTCACTTGGATCCATCTCCAGGACCACATGCACTGTTCTTCATATTTATTTGAAGTTTTTGAAGTTTTTGTTTTCCTCTCATTTTTTTCAACAAGTCCAGGACAATTTGTATTGCTCAAATACTTTTGGGTATGGGGGCCCCTTAAGAACAGTTGTTCTACTAAAAGAAAACTCATTTCTCCCTTTCCAGCTAGTATTAAACCCAGTTAATACTTCAGCTAGACATAGAACTTCAGGCCCAATTTTGGAACCTCTGTTTTATGTTGAGGCCTGCACAGGTCTTGTGATTGCTGGCAGAATCTCTGTGAGTGCATATGCTCAGCTTCCCTTGTATGTCCAGAAAATACACCTTTAATAATTCATAGTGTATAGAAGCATAGTGGGTAGGGACCTGGATCTTTGAATTTTTCTTTTTCTAATTCATCCATGATGCCTGAGCCTTGGAGAGGGGTGTGATAAGAATGCCCCTTTTAGGAATAAACATTCTAGTATTTTATTTTCTGCATGTTAACCAGTTGAGAGGTCTTTGTGTTTTATTTGCCATCTGCTACAAAAAGAGCCTTGTCTAATAAGGTCCAAGAAGTACATTCATCTATGGGAATTCTGTACTAAATTCTATGCTAAAATGGGCCAAAGTAGAACTTGGAAGAAAAATTATTCTTTGCATATCTTAAATTAAATTTGATTTTCATTTTTAATTCCTGATTGATAATGTTTTATATTTTACCAACACATGTCACCTCTGTATTTTCCATTACAATGTTATTGTCATGATATTTATTTAGAAAATGTGATATGATAGTTTACAAATCTATTTGTTTATATTTTATGGGTCTACTTAAAAGCAATTCCTATCACGTTATAAAATTTTAAGCACTCATATAAATTAAATATTTCATAAAGTGTTCAGTTAGAATCCCTGCTTCTTCTTGCCCAAGCTAGGAAACCCCTTCTGCTCTGCTCTCCCCAAATCCATCTATGCTCATTAAAACTCTGATCAAAGGAATAGCATCAAGAGCCCTCCCACAGTTCTAGAAGATGACAAAGTCTCAGATCCTGGCTGGCAAATCATAACCCCTTGCCTAAAGTCTATGAAACCTTCCTGCCTCAGCCTGAGTGTACACTTCTCTGAGCCCATTCTTTGGAACCAGTGAAACTTCCCAAGAGCCATTTCCAGTAAGCCTGCATTTAATTGTTTTTAATGTGATCTGATCTGGCCTTTTGTGTGGGCAGAAATATATCATAAGTTATCAACATCTTCTGTCCCTAGAAAATAAATGAAAATATCATGCTTTAATGCATAGATATCCTGGATGTGAAGCATTTCCTGTAAAGTTTTTACCATGATTGTTGATTCATGAAATTTAATATAAAGAGGATGAAGGTATTGTGCTGGCACAAGCTTACTTATAATCACACTTTAATTTCAATACAGAGGCAGAGAGGGATAGATGGATCTCTGTGTTCAAGCACAGCTTGGTCTGCATAGTGAGTTGCAGTAAAGCTATGACTACATAAACTGGACTGTCACAACATAAAACAAACAAAATCAAAACAACAAAAATGAGCCAAAAGAAGTCTAATTCAACTATTTTAGCTATCTTTAAGCATTGTTATTCTGACATGTAGTTAATATAATTTGTTCACTATATTTATCATGTATGTACTCCTTGTATTTTTCTGTGTTGATGAATTAAACTTCCTTTAAACTTCAGAAGCAAATGGAGTATTTGTTTTACCTTGTTGGAAGTCTTTTCATTTCCCAAGCAACATGAGCTGAGTTGCTTTTCTGTTGTCACTCAGTAAGTCAATACTAAATTCAAGATACATAGTCTACAGTTCTCCAGTCCCATATTTGTTCTCAGAGTGTTCAATTACCCACCAGAGAGCAATGACAAATATTAGCTGTGATTTATGGTAAATCATTAGCAATTGTTCCATTATACATTTATCCCAATGAGAACTTGCCTATTTAGAAGTTACTAACCCCACCCCCACCTTGCTGTTAAGAAAAGATCCATTGTGGATGTCAGCATAATTGTCTCAATTCTGGAATTTCATCAGGCATACTGTTAACAGTTGGGCACTATGTATTCAGCTTCGCCTCTCACCTTATAGAAACAAAAATAAGATTAGAATGGCATCTCTTGCTCACCCATTTTTAGTGGATTTCCCTATCTGAATCATGACTTGTTTATTTAATTTTTTTAAAAAAAAACTTTTTATTTTTTTTATGCTACACATCATAGCAGTATTCTGTGTTTCACAGTTTCTAGATTACCTAACACCGAAACTTCCTCTTTTGAACCTGTCTTTGGTGTGCAATAGAATTAATGATAGAAAAGGATAAATGCTTTCAGATTCTTAAAGTTAGATCAAACATTTGACTTCATCAATTTAACATATTCACACTGTTTTTGGAACAAGTGAGATGGATAGTTATGTCCAGATTTCTTAGTCTAAGTTTCCATGACTTACAGAATGCAGAAGGTGTTTTGGGTCTAAATTTTTACATTTGAGTACTCTTCCCCTCTACCTTCAGCCTACAGTTGCAAAAATAATGATTATCTGTCTTGGAGTCTGTAAGTATAAAACATAGATGAAATAATTTTGATTCTGGAAAGTTAATGTGTTACTACTAACTACAATCAAAGATTGGGACATAAAAGGGAAGTGACTTTCTTGGAAGCATGAAAACTGTGTTGGAAAAAAGGTTTTGATCCTGGCTTTGGGGTTTTCTCTATCAGCCTTGACATATAATAAGTTGCCTTTAAACAGAGTATAATAAGTTGCCTTTAAACAGAGTAACCTCAAAGAACTGATTTATATTTGCTCCAATTTGGTAGGTCAGAAATTTGAGAAGAGCTTGGCTTAGTAATTTATTTCTCTCTCACAGTAGAAATCAAATATCAACTAAGGCTGACTAGCAATCATCACCTGAGGTGTTACAGGAATTGTATAACCATGTAGATTCACTCACCTGCATGGTAGGATAAGATGTCATCTCTGCTAGGTACTCAGTGTGGCACTTACACATGGTACCTCCAATATGAAAGATTCTAAAGGGCTGGGCATCTTTTTAATGCAGAGCTTTTTCTATAGTGAATATCCCAAGAGAGCCAGTAGAAGATTATGAAGCCTTTAAGAATGGCCTTTGAAATTTATCTAGTATAATTTTCAACACAGTATATTTGCTGCAGCACTCACAAGCATTCACAATCTTGCCCTGAATCACAGAAGGAATATATAAAACCCACATTTTGATATGAAGGTTAAAGTTTGAAATGACCCAAACTGTACAGTGTACAGAAAACACAGTACTCACAGTTCACTTTGACCTACCCCATTAAGTCCTGAAAATAATGAGAAACCTTATGCAAGTTCACTTTTTTTCCTGTGTCTTCCTTGACAGATGTGTATTTGGCCCTTGTAGTGAAACTATGTGGATCTGAAGTATGCAAGCTTTTAGATAATTAAAATTTGAGACTTAGCTGCATACCATGTATTAAAATTCAATATTGTTGAATATTTCTGTGAGAAAGTTGAAGCATAGGTATTATTAATATAGTTTTATAAAGAAATGATAGCAAAATCAAAACATGTCTGCAAATTTAGGTAGAATAACAGAAAAACAAATCTGTGGTTGGGAATATCATTACTGAACGCTGTATATAAGTACAAATGCACAGGGTGGACTACAGAAGGACCTTGTTGCACAAGACACCAAGAGAGGATCACAGAGAGAGCTGTGAAGTGAAGAACATCAGGAGGCACACATGCTACAGGAGGCCATGTCTATACCTGATGTAAACTACAACAAAAACAAAATCAATCAAACATCAACAACAGCAAAAAACTCAAGGATTTTTCCAAATGTACTTACATTAAAGAAGGTAAGGTATATGAAAAATGGCACCAAGTTAAATTTGGTAGGAATATTGCATGCTTGGGATATATGTTTAAATTGCCAGTGAAGAAATTGTGTGGAGCACACATAGTATCCTTATATTAATGATATATCTCATATAATGCATCAGGATATAAGCATTAAGTACTTAAGTATTTCTAGAGGGAATAGTTTAAAGTAGTCAAAATTGTATGAAGTTTCAATAGTTTGGAGAAGAGGAAAAAGCTTGCTTAAACAATCTGTGGGTTCTTACTACAAAGCATACATAAAACGAGATTGAAATCAGGTGCTGACTTAATTTAATTTCACCATACATGTGTTGTGTTATGTTCCAGTTGCTGAACATATGCATTGACATATAGTAATCAAGGCACAGGAAACAGCATGGAGAAAGACCCTATGTTCTAATTCTCAAGGGACAGAACACATGGATATCCTTTCATTGCATATAATGATTTCCTTGCCTATAAGTGAGCTAATTAAAGAGTGAGTGTTGTCCAGATAAAATGCAAAACATAGATTTATTGTTGTTGAATTTAACTGAATATGGGGGAGGGGGAGTTCATCTTTTTTTTTCAACAGCTCATTTTAAATACTTTTAAAAAATTACCTATTAAGAAATAGTTTGCAGAAAATGGTTTAGCAAGCATAAGCAGAGAGCTGATTCAGAGCACACTCAATTAAGAGATCATTGTAGTGACTGTGTCTGCAAAACTGCCATATTGAATCAGCTAGGACCTTGTTAGGAATGCCCATCCTCAGGTCTCATGAGGATCCAGGTGGCTATTAAAATGGGGACACATGATAGTACTCGTCTGTCATTTGGTGTCATTGGTAAGATAGAGCCTTGAAAACAGGAGGAAAAGATAACTGGTCTCATCCCACACTGCCTGCTGCATTGGGTTAGCTAGCTGGGGTAGTGCTGGGGATCTCACCTGGTGTTCAGGATGAGGGAGAACTTGTGGGCTTATCAGTCCAGCTTCCACTCAAGCCCAGAATTAGGGCTATGAGTTGACCCACCCCACATATGAACTGCTAGAGCATGTGAAAGGCCTAGTCCTGCAGATACAAAGCTGTAGGATCTCTATGACACAGGCCAAAAACAGGGTATCCAAGAGGTCCCAGTGAAGACTCAGTACCTAGGGTACAGGAGAAGCCAGAGGCCTCAACCAGACCATTGACTCATGGCAAATAAAGATATATGAACCAAAGACTACATGACTCACTGTGTTACACTAGACCTTCCACCATGATGAGAAATGAGGATATGGAAGACGGGTGATTGATAGATAATAGAGAGATAGATAGATTGATACAACATGAAAAGTTGAATTAATAGTAAAAAGTGTAGTCTGCAATTAAGTGTCTAAGACATGAACTGGCATGTAGTAAACATTTAATATCAATATTAATTGAGCAAATGTGTTTTATCATATAATGTAATTTTGCATACATTATTTCACTTAGGGTCTCCCAACAATCTCATGAAGTGGGTAAAATAGGTAGTTGGCATCATTAGACAGATGCTTTCAACTTGTCAACTTTGTCATAGCCCTTAAAATCAACAGGTCTGACAAAAGCTTTTAGTGCGTGACTGATGTTGAGAATGTTCATGCATTAAAGAGAGCACTTTCAATTGTCTCTGGAGAAGAATCCCTTTTTCAGCTTACTGCCTTTGTTTAACAAAGGCTGAATCGCTGTCTGCTATGAAAATGCTAACTTTTTAGTTACAAATTTAGTTGCTTTGATTAATCCCATAGCATTTTATATTCACCCATGTTACTTAAAGCCTCTTAAGTCAGACTGGGAAAGTGTTGCATAGCCATGTGGGGCACTGGTTGTGCATCCAGCCTCTCTTCCCAGAGCAATACATTAATTTATTTGAGCCTCGTGGGAATGTTACAAAAATATGCTCAAAAATAAGACATTTTAATGAGAAAATTCTGAAAGTATTGCAAGGCTTTGAAGTAGTAAAGCTTGCATATTTACAGGCAATATGAGGAGTGAAGTTCATTGTTCTACGGTGAATCTTAGTTTTAATTCCACAGTGTGACACATGGGAAGATGTATGATTGGACTGAAAGATACTGGTTTACAGTTACTGCTGACTGTACGTCGAGAATTTACTTTTAACATAAGTTGCCTCTTACAAATGGTTCCCTGGGATTAAAAGAAAAAAGAAATCAATGATGGGATCTTTTGTATGGAAATACCAAAAAAAGTAAAGATATGATTTTTTAATTGAACAAATACTTCATTGATATAAAAGTACACTGGATTGTGCTTTGTATTAAATAAATAGGTATTTATTAAAGTATCCAATTCTGCTGTTGAGGTCAAGAAATATTCTCAACATATAATTTTGATGCCATATAACACTCTTCTTAAAATTTGTTCATTATAAATTTGCCCAATTTATAATATTCAGAGACAATTATGTAAAATAGCTGTGTAGGTATTTTCCGTTTTCAACTCCTTCATTAATTCTAATGGTCTGAATGCTTAAAATGCATATTTATAAATGTCTGAAACAAATGCTAATCTCTAGCATCAAATACAGAAAAAACTTTGCTTTGGATTTTTGAGACAGACAGGGTTTTTCCTGCCTACTTGTGCCTCCAAAGTACCAGGATTAAAGTGCCCTATGGCTACCTGGCATGAAGTTCAAGTTTTGTTGAACTCTCCCAAATTACTATTATGTTTTCCCTAAAAAGGAAAAAAGGGAACTTCTCCTTTACAGTTTTTTTCACTCGTAGATGAGGAAAGGTAGCTACCATGTTTTAATCACTGGTTATACGTCAACATCAGAGTATGTGCCTAATACAGTACTTTAATTTTAAACCAACATTATTATTTCTAAAGCAAATGAGAGGAAACTAAATATTAAAAAAATTAAATTCAGGATTTGGAAGATGGCTTAGTGAGTGAATTGCTTGCCATGAATGTACAATAATGTGAGTTTGAATCCCCAGAACCACACAAAGCCAGATGTGGCAATGTCTAAGGGTAGTTTACATGAGCAATTCTACATGAGATGAGAAGAAAGCAAGGACTGATATCCAAAGTTTTCTTCTGACCTCTCCATTTATGCTATGGTTTGCACATATCTACATTACATATAGGAACACATATACAAGCATGCACACGCACATGCACACAAATTAAAATGAATAGTTTAATATTAAAAGTTAAATTAAGATTGCCTAAAGCCACAGCTTTATCAAGCAATACTGTAAATCCTATGTTCTTCCTACCACACCATGTGAAATGTCACTATTGTAATATAACAGTGTTTGAGTTTTCAAAACACACAATGTTTTTCTTTTCTAAAAACACTTTTGGTAACAGAAATGACAGTGTAGTATGGAGAGAAGGAAAACAGGGAGACCATGATATTTAAGTTGGACAGTAATGATAGTCAGTTTACAATTAGTTAACTCAACCTCTCTATAAAACATTTACATGGCAAGTGAATTGGTAAAGAGGCATGTCACCTGCTTCTAAATGAAAAGCGCTTTTAAAGGGAAAAAGAAAAGCCCACAGATAGAATGAGTGGTCACATACTTAAACTGGGACTATAATGGGCAAATGACATGTGAGGTTGTCTTGTGGGCATGGAAGATAAATACTATGGGGGAACCATGTTGAGAAAGAGCAGAAGAACTGAAACTTACCCAAACTCCCAACACAGAGCTGCTAACTGGGTCCTTCCATGTTTGCATTTAATGTAACCCCACATACTTTATGGACTATAAGCCACCCCAGTATTCACTTTCAACAATGGAACTGAGAAATACTTAGCTCAACAATGTACTATAAGGATGAAGCACCAATAAACATTTATAATTTCTAAACCATTAGATATATTTTTTCTTAAAGAGATAAGCCAGTGAGTACTTGACCAAAGTTATTTGTACTTAACAAGTTACTCCCCTTATTTGAGGATTTGAGGATGCAGACTAGTTATCTTTGTTAAAATATCCTCCATCAAGAGAGAGAGAGAGAGAGAGAGAGAGAGAGAGAGAGAGAGAGAGAGAGAGGATTGGTCAGTCTTCTTGATCCAGAAGCCATGTAAATTTTATGCTTAATGAAACTACATTATACTTCAATCAAGTATCAAAAATATTTTGTAAGATCTAAATAAGAGATACATGGTCATGGAACAAAAAGGTAGTACTTAAAAATAGACCTGCAAATTCCAGATACTTTTATGTCCCATCAAAAAGAATTTATATACAATTCTAAACTAACAAAATTAAATTGACAATCCAATAAATGGAATTTTATATTATGTTTGTTATCAGCTAAATAATTCATTATTTCATTTTATATGCACACACTTTAATTAACACTCTGACTCAGAGTAAAGATGATAATCCTTCATTTCCCCAAGCCTGTGACACACAAAAATATATAATCACCTGGCAGAGCAAGAACTAAAGGTTAGGGATGATCTCAGGTGAAGGGCTTTTGATCACAGGACAAAAGAGCAATGAGTGCCTCCCCCTCTATTGCTGCAGGTGCCTGGCCCTTCCTCTCCTTCTCCCAAACCTCTCCTCCTACTCTTCACCCTTTTTCTTTTCCCCTTTCTCCCTCTCCCCTCCCCCTTTGCTCCTTCTCTTCTTCCTCCAAGCCCAGCCTGTGAGTGTTGATGCCTGTCTGCTACCTACCAGCTCTCCCTGAAATAATCAACTTGGAAGGGTGGCTATGGGGTTAGTGTCTAATCATGTGCTTCTCCTTTTAAACACATACTTTTTTTTTTTTAAAACACAACTATATATTTTTAGCAATGGTGTACGTATTTTAACAACAGGTTAACAATAATGGCTAAATTGCCTAAAGGTAATTAGAATCTATTTAGGGGAGGAAAAAGAAGATTGAATCTTTTGTAAATTGGCAATAGTCTAGTACTCATATGATGGCTGATTATTTTTAAGCATTCACCTGAAGCTCACAAGTTCTGTTAATTGTTTTATTGTTAAATGATACAACCCACACCAAGTCACTGAAGAATTCTTATTTGAAAACTACTAGTGTTTATTACCTTTTCTTTGTTTCACACTTGTCCTTTACCACATCCTTGATTTATTCCAAAGTACTTTTAAATTCCCTCAAGTGACAATTGAAATATATTCAAGACACAATGTGACTCAGCAGCTTACTGATAACAATTCAGAAGGCCTGAATTCTGGGGCTATGTTGTGAAAACTATGTTTGCAAATGCCAAGCTAGAAAAGGGAATCATGTAGTCAGTGTTTTAAAAAATAACTGAGAATCCCATTGATTACAAATGACTCATTACACATTAAGCAATCTTACACGGCAAAAGAAAAAACAGTCACTTTGTCGAAGATTGCGAATACTCATCTTACAACTTGAGTTGTAAGGGCCAGTTAAGACTTTCTCAGCTCCTCACAGTATATAAAACCTTGGTCCCAACAAATAAGACACTTACTCTTTTGTGATTTGACTAAATGCCTATTATATTTTTAGTAGAGACTAACTGTGGGATAAGCGCTGTGTCCTATTAATCTGCTGTTAAAGAATAACAAACAACTGTGTATATCACTTTTATCACCTTTCTTATGGGCATTTTTACAACTATATGTGTTGCCAATTTATTTTTTTCTCAGTTCCAAATCTGTATTTCTTGGCTCTTATTTTGTGCTATTGAAGCAGGACTCTGATATTTTCCATGCCAGCTGGCACAAGCCAAGTTTGGTCAATAGAGGGTACAGGATGAATGCTAAAGGATCAAAACAAAAAAAGACTACTTTTCCAGGTTCAGAAGATTCTGGAACATTTCCAAATATATGGGGTATAAAGTTGAAACAAGTGTAGTTACCCAGTGGAATTCTTCATATGACATTTCTGTGGGTCAACTCAGTCTACTGTCACTAGATAGAGAGTTTCTTGTTCCAGCATCCAGTTCTCTTGGATACAATCAAGCTTTTAATATATACAGTGCCTAAGGTACCATGCAAATTGCCAGTACTGGCATATCATGTCTGTCTACTTTGTCCAGCAACCAGATGTTCTTGAAATTGTACCAAAAATGCATAGAAGTTAAAAATTCTGATATAAATTTTAAAATAAAATCTCTTTAGAATTCATAATAAAATCACACTATCAGATGTTAACAAGTTTCAAGCAGTTACAATAAGATGGTCATTTTGTTGCTGTTGTTCAGGAGAATATAAGTTTATTAAATATAGAGGTCATCAAGGGTCTGGAAGACAAATTAGTAGCTACGATAAGATACTTGCTGCACAAAGACAACCTGAGTTAAAATCTCAAGAGATCAAGTAAAAAGCCAGCAGAGGCCACTTATGCCTGCAATCCCAGAGCTGTGGGTAGAGACAAGAGGATACTGGGGCTTGATGGTAGCCTGTCTAGACAATCAACAGCCAGCCCAGGAGCTTTAGTTCTGGTAGATGCTCTGTCTCAAATACACACACATACACACACACACACACACACACACACCAGAAAATGGAGAGTGAAAAACAAAACAAAACAAAACAAGACACCTAACAATGTCCTCTGGCTTTTATATGTAATCACAGTTCTGGACACACACACACTTACACACATAACACACACAGTACAATGTTGTAGAAAGTTTTTTATTCCTACCACAGTACAAAGTCAGTAGAATTGTTCTTATTTTATTGGCACTTAGTTAAGTTTTGAGAAAAGTAACAATAGCATAGTGCCAGAAATGCAAATCCTAAATGTTATGTTATAGTAACACATTTTCCCATGTGGCTAATGGAAGGCAATAGATGGAGAACTACATTCCCTATGCCCATGTGGTAGAAGGTAGCTTGTTGAAAGACACATAGACTGGGCCCACATGGAGAGGCTTTATTATTATAGAGAGAGGGAGGAAAGATAGATTGAAAGAAGGAGAGGGAAAAAAGAGAAGAGGAGAAGACAGGAGAGGAGAGGAGAGGAGAGGAGAGGAGAGGAGAGGAGAG